>JAUZNJ010069409.1:0-26007 GCA_034780135.1 Jordanella pulchra
GGTATCAGTGAAGGCAGGGGTGACAGGGGGTCTGTAAGGAGGAGGAGTGGGGGAAGGTGGAGTGGTTGTTGTAGGGAAGCCAGCATTAGAGTTGTGGGGGATGGGCCGCAGTATCAAACCTGTTGAAAAATAGGTTCAGTTCAGTGGCCCGGTCCATGCGACCTTCCAATCCTATGCTAGTGGACATCTGGAACCCTGTGATGGCTAAACGGGCTTGGAAGTCATATATTGGAAAAGTAAAACTGATTAGGTAAATTGTCTAGATGCCTTAACAGATCTTACACACATTTTGAGCTTGATGCTGCATGGCACATTTTCTGATGGAAGATGAAGCGGTCACAGAATGCAATCACTTCGAAGCCAGTCAAAAGCAATAATACAATGACATAAAGTTTCAAGGAAATTATCCAACAGATGTTAAAGATAAAATGTCAGATGATGTAAGCGAGAGGGACTCCCTCCTGACGTCACATCCCCACGACAGAGATTATTGAAGCAGCCAACTCCATCTTTTTCTTCCTCTTTGCCCTGTGACCCTCGGGTCTGATGGGAGAGTCACACCAGACTTTAGCTGAAGCCCCGTTACTTTGAAAGCTGCTGTAAGTGAGTCCTGCAGTTTTTCTTCTGTTGTTTTTCATCAGACAAATTCAAGTCTCTCTGAGAGCTGCCTGTTGGACATGTTGACTGGGTTTCTCAACCAAACCGTTCCCTCCTTTCCATCAAGCCAACACACAGTAACCTTACATTTTCCCTCTTTTTAATCTGATGCCTTCTGAAGTACTCTGAGCTTGGGACAGGTTAGAATAGATCTTTTTTGCACGTGCTGTGTTTTATTCGAAAGAACCGTTTTAATTTCAACTCCTGATGGTTTTCAAGTGAAGGAGTTGTGAACTGAATGCTAATGCTTACTGAGCCTGACTGAACGATCGATGCTGTGCATTTTTGTTTCTGTTTTATTTTTCCGTTTTTCTGAGGAGTCGGTGTGCTAAGGTTCAAATGGCTAGCACTGCTAGCTTCAAGCTATCTCATCTTTGGCCACACATATATGTGGTCGTGGTAATCTTAGGGCAAAGTTTTACAACCTTTTGTCTTGGATCAACCACAACTTGTAGCCTGGCTTCCTGGTGTTATCTGAACTAACTCATTTGCTTCAGAGCTGCTACATTTTAATGCATTTCTGAGTCATTATTCATTGTTCACTTTAAACTGAATTAAGCTTCACCATTTGAGCTCTGCATCAGTTGTTATTTACACTTATCTGCTGCTATTTTAAAGGACTCAAATGTAGTAACCCACCAAGCCAGTTTATTTTCAGTAGTATGTAGTAATTTAATAGTTATTAAATATAATAATACTTTAATAGATATTATTGGGTAATAAAAATACAGATATTTTAACTGTGGTTGTCTGTGATTATTATACTGTGAAAAATTTAGAGCCAGATCCATCCCCTTTTTGGTTAACACTTGAAGAAACAGACAATTTCCTTTGGTTGATGATTAATAACTCTGCTAATACCCATAGTCTAAATTACTACATTGGTGACAGACAACTGGATTTTAATAGTTGGTTTAGAAGTCCAACCTTGGGTAGAAGACTAAAGAACCTCTGTGATGATGTCAGGTTCTGGGTTTGTGGTGGTGGTTTGTTGTGTTTTTTCCTTCTCCACTAGATGGAGTTAGCGGTTGCGGTTCTGAAGGGTTCCGGCACAGCTTCAAGCCATCATCATCGGTGGGCTTTTTAAGGAGATGACTGTTGTCACTTCAGGTGCCTGAGTGTTAACCTCCAATGGTATTCAGAGCCGAAACCGTAAGCCTTCGTGAGTTCCTAGATCTAAGCCTCTGGTTTTTTGATTCCTGTGTTTTCCCTATTCTTGTTGTTTCCAAAGTGTCTGTTCTTCTGAGAAGAAAACACTAGAGTTTTTCAAGCCTGTGTTCCAAGTCTCCATGGTGGTTGCCTACCTCGTATACTATTCTGCAAACACCTCCTGCAAGAAACCGCCTACGAACCTTCCGTGTCTGGACAACAGTCATCTCTCTTCAAGCCTCTTTTAAGTGCAGTCTGCTTGCCCGCCCTCCTCTGCAGCCAAGGCTCCATCCTCTGCCAAAACCAAGACTCTCAACAAACCGCTACAGGACTTAGTTTCCCAAGAACCTCAGAACCTATCCCCTCCTAAGCCTATGCCATCATCTGCTGCAAGTAAGACTTTGAGTTTGTATTTTACTGCAACACTCAGAATTCCCACTACCTATAAAGTTACCCTCGTCTCCATCTCCGCAGTGAGTGAACAATCCCCTGAGAGAAAGAACCCGAGCCTACTAACAATCTCATTTTTGTATTCAATAAATCCTTTTTATAACTTTTACTTCAGACTCCTGGTGTGTTCTGCATGTGGGCAAGAAATATCCAAGACCCAAACATGAGAGAGTAAGCAGATTTGAAATTCTAATCATTTAACTAATCGGCTGTACGGTGGAGCAGTGGTTAGAGCTGTTGCCTTACAGCAAGAAGGTTCTGGGTTCTTTCTGTATGGAGTTTGCATGTTCTACCCGTGCATGCGTGGGTTCTCTCTGGGTACTCCGGCTTCCTCCCACACTCCAAAAACAAGACTGTTTAATTGGCATCTCTCAATTGTCCCTAGGTGTGAGTGTGTGCGAGCATGATTGTATGTCTTTGTGTATCCATGTGTTGCCCTGCGATAGACTGGCGTCCTGTCCTG
This sequence comes from Jordanella pulchra, assembly GCA_034780135.1. Classification (NCBI taxonomy): domain Eukaryota; kingdom Metazoa; phylum Chordata; class Actinopteri; order Cyprinodontiformes; family Cyprinodontidae; genus Jordanella; species Jordanella pulchra. Next base: position 2,720 of record JAUZNJ010069409.1, read on the forward strand.
GGTGTACCCCACCTTACGCCCATAGTCTGGCGGAGATAGGCACCTGCCCAACCGCGACCCTAACGGATGAAGTGGGAGAAGATGGATAGATGGATTAATCATTTAAATAATAATCTGCTGATATAATTGTACGACACAGATAATAATGGCCGAAAAACCTATAAGTAAAAGGAACAATAACCTAGAAAGAATGGTAAATGATCCAGAAGGCTAAAAGTAAGGAAATGCACTAACCTAAAAAAAACATTAAAAAAAGCATGGGAAATGAATTTGCAAGCATTATCACAGAAAAAGATACGACCTGTTGAATATAATACTTAAGAAAAACAGGAAAACAAATGCAAATGAAACCCAAAACAAATTCCTTGGGATTAAAAATGTATGCATATTTAGAAGTTTTATAATAATTAATATATTTCTATGTTTGCTTGTAATCTTAGATTAAAGGAGAATTTCTTCATGTTTCCAGACTGCTGTCTATAAAATTCACAAGTAACGGTATAATTATACTATTACTAGTATTGAACTACTAGGAATCAAAGACAGTGGAAGCCTATAGTTATTAGAGTAAATCTCTTGATGGGTCAGTTCAGTCATAGAGATGTGTTACTCAGGGGACAGGGGGAGCCCAATGTTATTTTTTTTCATCTCTTGGAGATTTTCATTAATTGTAAAATATGTAGCTGCAGGTTTTGTAAAATTTTAAAGCAAATCTATCCTGTTTCGAATGTCTCAAATCTGTTTCCTGTTTATGATAACTCTACATACTGATGTATGCACTGTAGATGTGTGCCAACATTACCCTTTTATTCAATTTTTTATGTTTTATAAGATTATCTTTCTAGTGTAACTACATGCTTTTAATTTATTGCTGAGGCACCTGAATTTCGCCCCTGTGGGACAACAAAAGATGTTTCTATTCTATTATATTAACTAACAAGCTGTATACCCATCTGTTTTGGTTTTTTTGCCCATAGTTGATGATGACCGATGGTCACTTAATGATGGCCACATATCAATATTTTATTTTTTTTTTACTCTGTAATAAAAGCTATTATAACTTTCTAAAGTAGATAATACTATGTTTCACATTTATGAAACAACAAATTGCTTCTTTTAATAGATCCACCAATCATTCCCTTTATTTGGTAGTTCACATGTTAAACTAATTATTCATGCATCAAGTCTAAGAACTTTCTTTCTTTAAATAGATAATCCAGGAGTATGCACTTTTTGACTTTGATGAAAATCAAACAAGAGTTACACAACTGCCTGACTATTTTACTCGTTTATAGCAGTACCAGCAGAAAAGGGAACTACAGTCCGAATCAGCAAGGACAATGCTAAAGCACACTGAAAATGAGCTCTAACCAGAAAAGAAAAAGCACATTTTTTACCCTTTCTTATGTTAAATCAAGGTTTTGCTGAAGGTATTCATTTTAATTTTAGCCTTCATTTTTGAATCTCATTAAGAAAGTTAACATTTTCCTTCTACCTATTTAGTTTTAGCTCGCTATCTGTCTGTCCGTCTGTCCATCCTTCCATATTACTATTTCTTTTACTCTTTATGTGTGCTCCTGTAGGTGTGACAATTGTCCTTACTTTTCACATCTCGATTAAAAAACCACTTCCTAAGCACTCGTGTCTGACATTTTCAGAGTGTTTACTTGCCATGTTAATTTGCATTGATTCCATAAAGACGATCCACCTGTATTTTGCTTGCTGCCGGCCCTGAAATAAAAACCCTTCAGCTCGCCTAAGCTTGATAACGTCCCTGCTATTTAAACGATTCCCCCGTGAGAGCCTTGTTTTATTTTATACAGCTTTGTCAAGCCTAAAAGCTATCTCACAACAAGCTGTTTCATGGGACACAGCTTGACATGCACATAGCAACATCAGATGCACATTAGATAAGTCAGTGTTTTTCTCACCTCTAGAGATACAGAGCGTTTATTAACGCATTAAACTTTCCATGCAATCATCTGCAGGCTCATACAGCACATCTTGGGCCAATATGTTTGAGTCTGCACAGCAGTCGGTCAGTCTGCCAGTCAGTTGTTCACTCTGTTCAAATAATCACCCCCGTGTCCAAACATGTTAATCCACCTACTTCATCCTTATCCCCATGGATGCTGGCAGCTGGCTGCCACAGTGCTCCTGGATCATCCCCAAGGATCCATGCTCACAGGAGCATCATTACTCCCAGCCAGCTTTTTGTAACAAATAACTTTTAGATTTTGCATTTTCCAATGGGATACTTATCCATTAATGCCACAGGGACTTTGAATGAAATGAGGGGGGTATGGGAGGATTTGCTCTTTTGAAGCTAAATAAGCACGACTCTTGGGAGGCAGTCAAACCTTCTTTTTTTGTAAATCTTTTTGTAAAATCAGCTGCTTAAACAGCAGGAATACACTTTGCTGAATTGAACAATATGCTTATTTCTCTCCACACTAATGTCATGCTGGTGTAGGAGTCACTGCTTAGTTCAAACTGCTGCCATCTGTGGTCATATTGCTGATGTTTGGATATGCTGCCAGATTTACAGTTTGAAGTGCCTACTGGAGAACACATTATCAGGACTTGTTGTAAAAGAGGCTGCTCCCTTTTGATACTACTCTGTGCAAGGAATCAATAAACTTTAGAGGATCAGCATTTCATATTGATTGCCAGGGCATGTTATATGTAGTGTTCTCTAAGAGATCGGGAGTAAATGGTTGCTGGAATAGTGAATCTCATTTTAGCTATTCTTTCTTTTCTTGGCCTGATCTTATTGGCTTACAATGCATCACAATGTTGTTTAGTTTTGGTCCAAACTTACCCTTAGAAGCTACTGTGCATGTTTTTTGTTTTTTGTTGTTTTTTTTCTTTATTTCTTTTGTGTTGGTTGCTATTTTAAGATTTGTTTTTTTCAAAATACTTTAGTGTTAATATCAAGATGTTGGTGAAATTTTGCATGAACAAAATTCTGGATTATTTGTTGGCAATGTGACACAATCTTTCCATATAATCCTGCTTTCAAAATATATTTAGATATTTGACAAATGAAAACTTAATTCAAAGGAAACTGTAAAGACTTTACAATAATCTCTTTTATAGGTTTTAAAAAAACCTGTATAATGTTTAGCAAAAGCCTTTGCACCCATTGGGATTTTTCACATGAGCAGGAGCTCTGTTTAGAAGAGTCTAGCTATAGACAAATTTCACAGACAGAACCAGGGGTACCACCTTATTTGTTAGTTTCTGCTAAGAACTGCTGGCAGCGTCTTGCAGAGAATGCGCTGTGGCATTTGGGAGGAAGAGTTGAGACGAAAGATGTAATAGCCGAAAAGAAGAACTCTACAGTATATTGTGTGAAATCATGTTCCAGCTCTTTGGACTCTCTACCTTGGTCACCACTCTTAATGGTGACTAAAAATTGTAATATTTTATCAGAAGATTATGAATATATTAAGTAACTAGTACTGGAAGTTGTAGCTAATTAATAGGTAATTCAAAATCATCAACTCATCAAACTGTAATCTGCTTACTTACCAAGGTTCTTAGCCTTTAAGTCAAGTTGGATTTCCTATAATGTCTGTTAAAACCTTGTTAGCTTTCACCAATTTAGTAATTTAGACTATGGCTATCAGCAGAGTTATTCATCAGCAACCAAAGGGAGAGAATGGCTTAGGTTAGCAGGCCGCAGGAGGTCCGATTCGGGCGTGTCGAGCTGGAACAAAGGAATAGTTTGTGAACTCATAAGATGGCCAACAATGTGAGCTAAAGATGCTAGCCAGTACACTGTAGCACTCAGACCAGACTCTCTTAAAGAGCATCTACTGTTGAAATCAGAAAGCTTATTTCAGGTAAAAACACAAACACATGCAAAACTAGAAAAGCACTTGGAGAGCGCAGACCTCGGCCAAGCAGTGTGTGTTTCTTTGTCTGTTTGTTAGCAACTTTACAGAAAAAGTTATGGACGGCCTCTGTTTCGCTTCACTCCCACTCACCCCACCCCCACCCCAATGGTTAGCCGGATCATGATCAAAATATAAAATATGCTCCTTCTGTGTAAATTTGAGCTAAATCTGTTAATAACTTTTTCTGTAAAGTTGCTAACAAACAAAGAAACGCTACCGAAAACATAAAATCCTTGGTGGAGGTAAATATCTATTCTTCTTTATTTTCCACTCAAGCAGAGTTTTGATTAAGCATCAGGAGAAAGGAAAGGATGGATGTTCTTTCCGGTCCAGAGGCACAGTCCTTGGTCTAGTCAGTTCATCTGCAGGCAACTCTCGAAGAGATTTGTATTAATCCGATAAAATGGCAAGAGGCAACATTGCAGAGCTTCATTTTATAACTCACGGGACATCTCCCTTTAGCTACAGAAGACTGTAGCTTTAGCTCACCCAGGCAGCGGCAACAACTTTAGGCAGCGATAGGACCAGTATGGCATGGGTCGGTCTGTGTTTACTCTTAGGTCTGATTGTAACAAGCAAAAAGTTGATTTGTAGATCAAACTTCAGTAACAGGACAAGACAGGTGTAAATAAGGTTAAAGAAAGTTAAAACTTTTCCAACGCTCTGTGCAGATGTATAATTTAATGGCATTTAATCTGGATGTCTGTGATTTTTACCAGGAATGGTGACAGTGTAGGGACCATCCTCAGGCTGGCCTAGTTGAGTAGAGGTTATTTTAGTTCCTTTGTGTAAAAAGCACCTTTGTTCAGTCGCCAGCTAGCCCTGTAAATCTCAAAAGCTATAGTTTTAGAACTAGCTGGAAGAAATAGAGAAATAAATACATGAGTTAGAGAAAATACGGGACACCAAGTGAGCAAGAGGGAGTCAGTATTATCAATAAAAACCAGCAAAGTTTCTTGCTGTGTGACCTTGTGGGTATAAACTCATTTTTTTCCTTTTTGTTGTTTGGTTTTCTGCAACCTCTGTCACCAGGAAGAATTATTACAGTGACTTCACAAAGGCTGGCAACTCTCCCTGATATGCAGAAAAAACACTGATCTTACTGATGAAAAGGAAAGGGGAAAGTGCTATCCTATTGATTCCCTCAGGTGTAAAATGAAAGCTGTAATTGCTGTGGCCTGTTTGATGGGTCCTACCAAGTTCTAAGGTAAGTAAAGTTTGAACTTCTTCAGGTGCTTTATTAAAGTTGTGTTGTTCTTTAATTAGATGTCAGTGTATATCCATATTGAGACTAAATTTGATGTCTACACTAAAGGCCACATTAGTACCATGAGGAAAAACTTACCTTTACTGGTGGTCGATCCTTTGTTTTGGTGGCCAGCTCAGCCTGAAAAACAACTGGAATAGTCCTCCTGGTGAACTCACAGCCTGAAGGGAAGTTCATGAGTTGGAGGACAGGTGATATGGTGACCAGCTGATTTCCAGAAATGTAGCCTTATATTAGAGACATGGAAATACTTAAACTATGCTTGTCAACTTGTCAAATTCACTGATATAAGCTTATTTTGATTAATCCTATTTATAAATGTTTTAAGTTTATTAATGTTTTAAATTGATTGGTGTAGTCGAAAAATTCCTTTATGAGATTGATAATTAGAAAAAACTATGTGTGACAACATACACTAAAAATCTAAAGTGAAAAAACATCCATTCATCTTCTAATGCTTCTCCGTCAAGGTCACAAGGGATCGTTGTTTATCTCTAGCACATTATTAGCAGTCGCCAGTCCATCTCAGGCAACACAGAGAGACACACACACACTGGTAAATGAGAAACACTTTGACCTAATAGTGATATTTTTCAAATGTAACAGAAAGCATCCACATAGGCACAGGAAGAACTTAAAAAACTCAGTGAAGAAAGATCCAAGGCCAAGAATCAACCTAGGATATTCTTGCTGCAAGGCAACAGTGCTGCAAACTGAATATGTTAATAATACTTAAGGTGTATTTTTACATGAAAATTTGCCCATACCATGAAATGGTGCTCATGGATACTCCATTGAGAGTAAAATATTATGCCTGCAAGTTCTTTTTTTTTTTTTTCTTTTACATTGTGACTTTGAATATCTTTAAATATGTATCCCTACTATTAGCAACAATATAACCATTTTTTTTATAGGAACATTTTAAGAAATTGTTCCAATGGAATAAAAGGAATTCAGCCCTGTGATTTACAGTATTAAGTACAATTTAAAATGTGTTAAAATATTTTTTTCATTTTCAGAAAACATTTCCATTTAAATGTGATTTCCAGCTGATAGAGATTTCTTTAATCAGCTAAAGTTGAACCTCAGGTTGTAGTCTTGACCTTTTCTAAAACCGAAATTAACTTTTATTAGATGTTGATTATATGAGCTGTCAGGGGCCAGAGGGAGAAATAGACCGAGCAACTGAGACAAAGGACAGAGAAAAACACTCTGAGGAAAAAGTTAAGTGCAGAGAAAATGAGTGAGAGTGGAATGAGAAGGGCAAAATGAAGATTATTAAAAAACAGAAAGATAAAGTCTAAGTACGAGAATATTCACCTTTAATCAGTGCTGATATCTGGCACAGAGAAGTGCTTTGTCTTCACGTGCTCCTCTGTGTCAAAATAGTGGTTGTAACCTTATCTGGTGCTGCCTGATTTTAATCCACACCTATTTCTTCCATGGAATTACAGCCTATGCCATGCTGACTGCTACTGTGTCACAAAACCATCCATGTCATATTTGTTCAGGTCTAGCACTTCCATCAGTCACAGTTTAGAAATTGTGAATCATTTTTTGTAATGGATGGATATTCTTATTGCTGGCAGAAATTAAATTCTAGAAATTTTTTTTCCTATCCACAGAGTTTTAGGTTGAGAGGTGGTGTTGTATGGCAGCTGGATTTTTGCTTCCTTTGTTGTCTCTTTCCACAGTAGGAGATAGAGGAACATAATAAAGTTGGAAGCTAGACAGGCAGGTGAATGAGCAATGGTATTGAAGAAATCCAATGGATTGTAACAGGAGAGCAGCTAGAGGAGAAATAAGGAGATTTGCAGAGAGAGTGTTGAAAGGATTTCTCTATTATTCACAAGGAAGGAAGAAGCAGAGCACGTGGAGAGAGGAATTGAGTATGAACGAGGGAACTGGTTCTATCATGTGAGCAAAACAATCTGGCATCTGCCTCTGGGTGATTGTTTTTCTTTATGCTCCTCCCTATTATGCTGGATGAGCTGCAGCTTTTGGAGCACACTTGCCAGTCAGATCAAGCAAGGAGAGAAAGTGAGGAGAACAATGCATACAGTACACACATTGACCTTTACATAGCATTGTGCATATGACATTCCAAAGCTGTTTCTTCAGTTAGGAGACAGTAAGCACATAAATAAATGGAACCCTCATTTAGGTCTAACAGGAGGCATGGATTAAGCCCCGGGGGTTGATGAAAGTGTAGTGGAAATTTGATTTTTTTTACTTACTAAAGTTATTGTAAGTCATTCCTTGAAATTTAATTTTAAGTAATCTAAATGACTAAATAAAGTCAGTTACCATAAGTATCACTCTGGTTTTGTCTGATTCCTACTGCAAAAACCACTTATTGCAAAGAGGAAAAGATTTGTTTAGAGAGTGATCAACATTTTCTAAAGGTTTTAGATTATTATTTTTATTTTTTTATGTCAATTAGCCAATGAAAGGATAGAAGCTAAATATAAACAACAAGGACACTACAGCACCAAAAAAGAAATTTAATTTTTCCTTGTAACACATGGTGGAACTGGCATAAGTGGGTTTTAACAGTTGCAATATAATTAAAGTATGGAAGGGAAACAAACAGCCATACTGTAGAAGCAGTAGGGCAACTGAGCTATTTGCTGCATGGAAAGGAGTTAGGGATTTGTTGTTTTATATTAAGTTACCAAACCTGTGTTACAAACTGGAATTAAGACACATCCACCAGTTAACAGTTGCAATATTTTTTTCATATTTTGTAATTTATGTTCACTGATTGTACACATTTTACTGCCCTTTTAAAGGGGTAGCAATCTGGAATCCGGTACTCATAAGTCACCACTGATAAGGTGTTATGTTTGTAACAACAAGCGATAACATAAATGAGTTATGATGAACAATGTATAGTGATGCCAGAGTCAGTAAATTGACTCCCAGGGTTTGAACAATTGGTTCAGGACTCTTTTTCCACTAGATGAACGTCAGTATGTCATTGATGTGTTTGGGTTTCCAGAGCTTATAGAGCTGTCAACAATTTCCAATATGCAGGTGGGGATAAAGTATGAAGTGATTTCAAACTCTTGCAGCATGTCTTGGTGGCAGCAGCCAGTAACCTTTTATTTTCAATGGTAAGACACATGCTGAATGGGTTAATTCTTGAATTTCAAGATATACAGAGCATCACTATAGATCATTGAATTGAAGGTTTTCGCCCTTCAAGACTGGACAAAGACTCCTAATGTAACATGGTCAGAAGATGAAGTCTGTGTGTTCAGGTTTGCAACAGGTCATATCAACAAAAGACTACTATACATTTTTTATCTTTTTTATTATTTTTCTTGTTTGTTAAAGAAAAATCTATTCTAGTTTGGATATTTTGTTCTTAACTTTAGGCGGAACTGCATTGAAGCAACAAATATAACAGAATTCTTAGTGTATTTTTTATATCATAGATTTCATCTCCATTGTCGTGGGGACCATTAAAAGGTGATAGAACTCAATGTGTTACCAAACCACTTTTAATTGACTTTAAAAAATGACCTTAGTCACCTAACTAAATATCTCTACTACTGAGATTCAGCAGGTGTACATGTTTTCTTCTCATTAGTAACCGCTCTTCTGATCTTGACTGGAGAAAGTTATTTAGCTCCGAAATGCACTTTATTATTAGACACCTATAAAACACTAATGAGTTTTTGGACGAAGCCCAGCCATTTACAGTACAACTACGTCAGTAAATGGCTAAAAAGTTGGCAGGAAAGTTTCCTAACTATCTAAATAGTTCATTTTACCTGACAAAAGAGAATTTAAATATAGCTCCATGGCACTGTGTTACTGTAGATCATTTTTAGTGGGAGTTACAGTCTGTCTAATTTCTTTTGCAGCTCTAGACTGCATAAATCTGTGTGTTGGAGCTGAAATTGACTCCAAAAGCCAACTAGCGCAACAGGACACCATTAGTCCTTTTGTATGATTTCTTTAGAGCAGTATCCCTGGCAACTGCACTACCTAGGAGACTACTGATTAAAGTTCTCTTTCTCAATGCCAAGCCTATGAGAACTCAACATTAGCAGGCAATAGGGTTACATTGTCAGCACACTAATGAAGCCAACAAGCTTTTCATTATTTATTTATTTGTTTTTTGAAGTGTCTTTCTGGATTATAGCCTTGCTAGGGAGGTAACAGCAGATCTATATAAGTGACTCTACTAGACATAGCAGCATGTGTCCTTGCGCTCTGACTCCTTTCTCCCTCATGTCTGCAAACACACTGATGGTATAAGTGGACTTTCGACGCCTAGGCAGCAGAGGACTCTTGCTGTCACTTCCTCAAGTAACAGGCACTGGAGTAATTTTACCTGACAGATGACTTAACAAAGCTTTGGTTTATGGTGGGCGGCAGACCAAGGGCTGGACGATTAGGGTTGGGGAGGTCAGTCTTGTTTTCCACAGAAAGCAACAGGATTTGAAAATACTGGCAACAAAATTTAAATATGGAAATCAACAGGTTTTTTTATTTTATTGTGAATTTATTTATGATGTAACAAAATCTTTCCATATATAGCCTTATCTAGTGGTTGGATAAAGTTGTTATTTCTTTCAACATTCTTTACATTTTGTCACCTCACAACCACAAACGTCTGGATTTGAAAGACCAGCAAGTACATTTGCTTAGCTCATATACAGCTGTATTTCTATAATGAATTGATCAAAATTATGTGAAACCATTTGGCTTTGGATTTCAGTTATCATAATTTTTCGTATAAATTTATCCATCTGTGAAAACATAGAAGGTTCTTCCGGAGCTTCATTAAAAATGGCATTATGAAGGCAAAGGAAGAAATACAGCTGTGGACACGTTACAAGCTAGTTTACATACACAGACAAAAACCTACCTGTTAATCTAAAGTGACCAACCAACTAAGAGGGGCATTAAAAAGACAAGCCCCAATATATAGGATAGTAAAATTTCAAGTGTTTTCTCATAATGACCATTGTGATGGAAGTCTAGAAAGAAGAAGACATCTAGAAAAATAACCTGCTGGCATCCTGATGTTTGGGGCTTTTACTGCAGCTGGAAATGTTTAACTCCCCAAAATAGATCATGAGTAAAGATAACATGAGTAAAGAAAATTTTTTGGAACATCTTATTTCATTTTGCTTTCCTATTCAATTGGTTTATAACTCATACAGTTCCCCAAAAATGTCATATCAAGGCAAATGAATTCAATTAAATCGCACAGATGGATTCCAAATCAAGTATGCACATTTCAATTGATTCTAGTAATCAAATAAAGCAGACAATGTTGGGTTAATGTTTTCCAACCTGTTTAATGAAGCATTACCTCCTAGACAAACATGTACCAACGGTGGATAGTTGCTGGTATTATGTCATTGACTCGCCTGGGATGGATGTAGCGGCATTGGAGAGAAAAGCTCCCCTTCTACAAGAGGAAACCTCCAGCCAAACCTTAACCTGGCATTAACCAGATTGATACCGTGTAGAACTCAAACTGACCTACATGGTATAGATCTGGAAAGGATCATGTAGACTAAAGCAAAAATCCTTTTCTTTTTTTTTTTTAATAAATAGAATATATTCTTGCTAAAACGGGTGCAGTCATGTTTGTTTTACTTCAGTTTTCCACCTCTGTTTGACGTGCTGCTGTCATACACGTCACTGCATTTCATTGGTCTGAAACATTTCTGTATTGAGGCTAACGTATCTGCTGGCTCATGGCAAGATATATTTTTGGGAAAGTGTGAATTCAGAGATATCGAAAAGTCCATCTTGCTTGCAAGGTCCGCAAATCAGGCCTATAATGTAAACGGCATTCTTCCACAACCAACACGGGCTTGAGTAGTCAGATCAGATAGAAAAAATGAACACAGAATCACTGATCTAACCGTAGTTTCTGCGTGAAATAAAGATAAATAGATATACGCATTACCAATAACTTTAGCTAAGAAAGAAACACTGGAAAGCAAATAAGCTCTGAACCAGTTTTACAAGTATAGAAGCTGAAAGATAGCATATACTGTAGAGTTAGTAGCTATCTAGGAGATCGAGAAGGCTGACTACCATCTCAGGGTGTTAGTAATGCCAACAAATACTAAATACATCTATACAAACCTCTGAATATACTAAGCTGTTAGAGACCTTTAACCATTTAAAGCCTAAATCATTAAAACATGCTCAGAAAATTCCTGACACAAACCATAAAAATCAGTTTTTAATTATTTGAAATAAACAACATATTTTTTTTGTATTAGGCATTTTGCATGACATTTATTATGCATTTTCTTTTGCCTTCACACCTCTAATTGTATAATTCAGTAATTTCAAGGAAAACAATTATCCCAGTGACAATTTAGAAGTCTCAAAAGCTCATCCATGAAAATGATACACAGGGAAAAAAAGCAAAATTGAGTTCTACTGAGTATAAAGTTTACATTTTACTTTCTAATAGGAATGAAAGCCCTATAACATTCTACTTTTGATTGATCAAATATATCCTGCTATGTCTGTGTTGTTTTGTGAATATACTGTAGATTTGACTCTGGGTTGGTTTTTGAAAAAATACAATCAAATTTATAGTTATGTTGTAAAAAGGGAAAAAGTATGAATCACTTTGCAAGGCATTGTATTACATTTATTTTTAAAACCCTTGTATTTTACAAAGATGTGCTTGGGACATTGGTTATGCTTGGAAATTTCAGTTTAGACAACTAGACATGAAGTTTTCTCATCCAAGAGGCTTCTTCAGTTCTAACTGATGCAGGAGAAAACAGAGATAAATATACTGTAGCTGTGACCAAAAATTAGAGAAGTGGGATAAGAGAAACAAATGGTGGCTTTGATGGGTCGTTAACTACCATGGTCAGAGTGGTTTTGGTCACATTCCTCTTTAAAGGTTGAGTTAGGTGAAGGAAGGTGTGAGGTCAACCTTTTGGGTATGGTTCCTAAAAGTGCTTCACGTTCAGTTGCCTAAACTGAACTTTCCAAGCTTGACCATGGATAACTGAGAACCTTCACAGACATTGGCAATATTACAGGGCATCTTATTTTTTTAACACAGGACAAATATGTGGCGGTCAGAACTATGGGTGACAGTAGTCAAGAGATTTTTCCTTCAAAAATAAATGCATTACATATCCATTGGATTTGGAAAAAGGAAACTGTCAGATGTAATTCCAACAGTCCTGCAGACTGAAGGAGAAATTTCTCATCTAAATAACTTGGACACCGCAGAGTGGAGAAGAACGCTTCCATGACTAGAGTCCACACATCCCTAACTAGTAGTGTCACCATAACAAACTCATTAAGCCTGGAACCGGAGAAAGTGATTATATTGCAGATGATGGTAATTACATGACAACAATGCAGCCAGAGTGCACCATTTGTGGCGATGTGTCAACTGCATGAAATGCATGAAATGTCATCAAATCTAATGAAAGGAGATGAGTTTCCCCTGCACATTTTGCTTCAACAATGCACCTGACATTCATCTACACATTTCACTCAGTCAAGGATGAGATGTTTCACTCTCTTCCAGCTATGCTGTATTGACTTAAATTATGATTTTAGCCTTTCAGAAATATTCATTTTCATTCATTCATTATGCTGACAGCTACTTTGTCTGTTAATTTGTTTGCATAAAGCCACAAAAATTCAAGCAATATCCACAAAACAACACAGATGAAACAACAATAATAACTCACAAGTGGAGTTTTGATAGCTGACATTTAGCTGGAATTTTTTTTTTTTTTTGACAGTCACTGTTGTTTGTGTTTGCAATCTTTTTTCCTCATTTGACAGATGAATGCAGAAACTGAAAGACATGGCTTGACGGAGGAGATGTCAGGAACAAACTGAGGGCATGTGCATCAAGGACGTAACGGGATATATTTGATTAATCTTTACATATGTTTTTCACTAAAGGGGGCTGTATTTGTCTATATTTTTATCAGGATCCAAACAGGAAAAATAACTTTTTTAGCGACATTAACTGATGCGCTCATAGTAAACATTTACAGGAGTTTACAAACACCTTCAAACTTCTTTTTGTCACAAAACAGTAAACCATTGTGAAGTGGAAGAAAAGTTATACATGGATTTATTATTAAAAAACAACATCATTAAGACTAAGGACTATACCAGATATGTCATGATGGATGTTGGGAAGAATTTTATGGCAATTGAACTACGAAAAAGAACTTGAAGGTCGAAACATTAACTGTCTTCAATCCATTACCCAAAAAAGTAGGGTCCAACTTAATATCTACTTTAAAAAAAATGTCTGTCCACTTAAATTAAGGGACAAGAGCATCAGTTAGAGAAACAATGCAGCTTTGGAGGAGTTGCAGTGAGGCACACTTACATGAGGGAAGGGTAACTGTACCTACAAGCAGCTATTATAGTATTTAACAACATTGTGCACACATCTTTCATCATGCTTTGATTGAACAACAAAATATGACAAAATATGACACCCTGATGCAAGGTAAAGTTTTCAGTGAACATCTGCCATGTTAGTCTGAATTAGTCCTCAGGGCCCTTAGAGACAATGATTTTACATCAAATGTGATATGAAATTGACATATTTTAATATAGAAATAGGGACATTTTCAATGGCTGTGCGATGGAGCAGTGGTTAGCGCCGTTGCCTTGTAGCAAGAAGGTTCTGGGTTCAGTCCCGGCCTGGGGTCTTTCTGCATGGAGTTTGCATGTTTTTCCTGTGCATGCGTGAGTTCTCTCCGGGTATTCCAGCTTTCTCCCACAGTCCAAAAATGTGACTGTCAGGTTAATTGGCATCTCTCAATAGTCCCTAGGTGTGAGTGTGTGTGTGCATGGTTGTACGTCTATGTGTGTCTATGTGTTGCCCTGTGACAGTCTGGCATCATGTTCTGGTGTACCCTGCCTTATGCCCATAGTCTGCCAGAGATAGGCACCCGCCCAGACAGATGGAGCGGGAGAAGATGGATGGGATATTTTCAATAAGGTAGAGATTAAGTTTACTTCAAGCACATAAAAAATTGAATAAAATCCTGAAACAATGCTACAGTGATTTAGGTATTTGAAAACGAGTGGGAAGAATTAAAACTTATTGAATCCCACAATTGCTCCAAAAGAATAAACTGTTTCCTTATTCCAAATAAAGATATAAGTTAAATGAGACTTAAGCTATGATCTTTTAGATTATTTGTTTTCTTTTTCATATCAAAAACAAGTACAAGAAAATTCCCTTGATAAAATAACATTTTTTTCCATCAGAACAACTGAATTCTGCCGTTATCCATACCATCAACACCTTCTGATACATGCTTACAATGAAAGTATTGAATTTGGATTCTTTAGATAGAAGTCATCTTAAAATATACCTTTGTTTAAGGACCTTTTAGCTTGACTCTCATATGGGAATCTTCAGACTCATTCTGATAGAAAGATTCGGACCCCTCAAAAGTAGTCAACTTATCCCATCTTCAGTAAAACTGGCATATTGTATTACTTAGCTTCATGCAGGGCTTAAAAGAAACATTGTCTCTGTAGCACTTTTCCTTTGAATCAACTACTGGACTTTAAAGGAACTATTTTTTAATCGTGATGGTATTGACATTTTACCAGATTTTTATAATTTGAGTCTTTGATTGATGTATTCCTATTTTGAATCACCTATCACCTGCAGAAGATAAGCGCCCACTGTCCCTCTGTTTGACACTGAGCAGCACACCTACGTTCTGTGACACTTTTTGGAGGAAAAATATCAACAGTTTTAGCCTGGCTCCAACACTTGGTTCAAATCCCTTTTGTATTAGGAAAAAGCTATACAACGTAGTAGAGTATTGCTTCCAACACACAATGGGATTGTAGGAAATCTTTTTTTTGTTACAGAGGAATCAATGTTTTACTACAAGAGTGGTGTTACTGCATTACAGCCAGAGGGATTAGATGCCACTACAGCGCTGACACAACTCATGGAGCACACACAGATTGCCAGCATAGATGTGGGGGTGGGTTTGAGGTAAGGGCCGGGGTTGGTGACAAGCTCTTGGGTACAAATCAATAGTCGGCATACAGTGATAAATCCCCCCAGCTCGAATGACCGACTGGCCCTCACACTCTCACACACAAAACAATCTCAGTCCACCATGTCAGAGCAGCCAAAACTTATCACTAGCATGGATCACAGACCCTCTGATGTGTCAGCTGAAAGTCATTTTAAAGTGAGACTAAAAGAGATAGCAGGTCCTGGGGGTGGACTGAACAATTTGAAGTAGATATTTAAGGAAAGGGTGTATTGTCAATGCACATCTCTATCAGCCAACTGCTTGTCATATGTGTCTTCCTTTGTAGTTTCAACCAGAAACAGCTAAGCATTTCTTTTACGATAATAGGTTATGTTTTAAAATGGGAGTCTGCTGATCAGTTGCAAGCAGATGTATCTCTAGGGTCTTCTTTTAGTTTAAGTTGAGACTAGCTGGTCAGGGAGTCTAAAGCTAATTATTACCGCTCAAATGCCCAAGACCGACATAGACTGATACCTTTTTAAGGCAGTTTCAATCTCAAACTGGCAATGCTATGAATATTCAAATGTTGTCCTACATGCATTTAGCAAGATACAGAAAAGCTAATGGTTATGTTCATGGAAAACTGAGGTAGCAGATCACCACTAGTGATACAGATGCATCACACACTGCTGGCTCCACTAAAAGCCCCATCAATTGGTAAAAGATGTAATTGGTTAATTTACATAACTGCTGTAATGCATATAATTGAGACTACATTCAGCCGATCTCCACCTTGTATTTGGAACTGTTTAACTCTGGAGCTCAGAAAAACTGCTTTACTCTCAGTCTTCAAATTTAAACCAACCTGTTCTATACTAAATTTTCCCAATGATTTCAATTAAACTAGGGAAGTTTGATCTGTTTTGTGATAATGTTTCTTATAATTGTGATTTTCCTGTTTTTTTACCAATGTAAGCTATCATTGAGTGTCCGAAAAAATGTGTATAAAAAGTGAAATAAATAATAAGATAAATAAACAATAAAATAAAAAAATAAAATAAAGTGGCAACATACTTGTGTGAGACAAAGGAAGTAAAAAAAAAACGAAACATCCTTAGAACTACAAATTAAGTTCCTTGTATTCTATTTTTGCTTTAATTACAATTCTAAAAGCTTATTTGGAAAACCCAGACAAAAGACATTAGTAGGGTTACTTGATTGTTTCTACTTTAAAGTTCTTTATTTTTTATTTGCCTTGATTTTATACCATGTGGTTCATAAAAAACAGCCCAGCCTGAACCCTGCAATACATGCATAGATTTCATTTCAATCTAGACGCAAAAGACTGAATATCTCCTGCTCTGACTGTGACAAGGAGTGGACCACCCGTGAGTGCTTTTGGACACAGGGCCAATCAAAGCTTGCTGGTCATTAATTGGAGTTAGAAAGGTGTATTTTAACCTCTCCAAAAGTCTCACACTAGTTGCACACTGCCTCCTGGCTTCATTTCCTGTGTAATTCAGCACTTGAAATAACTGCCAAATGCAAACCTGACAGTGGTTAAAATATTTAACTGCAAGGGGAACATTTTAGCTTTTCTAAGAAGTAATTTCTCTACAAAGACCCTTGAATTTTAAAAATCTGAATTACAGGTCCTTTATATCTTTAATAGTCATGTATAATTTACCTGATGTTTTCTTTTTTAAATGTAAAATGTTTGATATAAATTTAGGTAAATGGGCTAAGACTAGCTGTGAAAATTAACGAATGCCAGTTCTTTGATCTTTCCACCAACAAGGGAGGCCATCTAACACCAGAAAAAACCAAGATGAGTCAGAGTTGTAAAGTTTGTAATAAATCCCATAGCAACATGCTAAACATGCATTCATAACAGCCAATAATATTAGTATTCCTATAACCAAGCAGAGACTAAAGCATCAGATTCAACTTAGTCTAAAATAAAAATGACAAGTCTTAATTCTACAGAAGAGTCAGTTTTAACTTACTTTTTACCCATCTGCAACACTTGATAGAGACTTACCAGTCAAAACTCCTAGGTATTATTTTCTAGATAGGTAAAGGTATTAAGACACTACCTTAATCTCCACAACGTGAAATTTTTGAAAGATAAAAGGTTCAGACTCTAATTTTGAGTATTAGGAACATATTTCATTTAAACAATGCTTCAAAAATTTTTTGAACACAGATTAATCCAAATCAGCATATTTCAGTATCAAACTGTAAGTTTAAAAAGGAAACCTAAGTTGGATACACTTGGACAAAGTTGCTGATACATAAAGGGCCCTCCGCAATTATTGGCACCCCTGTTTAAGATGTGGTCAAGGACTTCAAAAAATCTCCTTTTCTTTTAAACAGCAAATAACCTAAATGCAAAAAAAAGAGAAAAATCCAACCTTTTATTTAAGTGCATTACTTTGGTGGTAAAATAAAATCACACATTTAGAAAATAAAAAACGTGAACGAGGACGGTGAGAGAAGTACAAAAAAGTCCTACACTTACTGTGACAGAATTTCAACAAAGAGTGGAATCTTGGGGTCAAAAAGTTTCCAAAACAACCATCAGACGCTCTACATGCCAACGAGCTGTTTGGAAGGCATGCAAGGAAAAAGCCTTTTCTCACCAACACTCACAAACTTAAACGTCTGGAGTTTGCTAAGCGGCACTGGGACTTCAACTGGGATTGTGTGCTTTGCTCAGATGACACTAAGATTGAGCTTTTTGGCAACAAACGCTCTAACTGCATCTGGCGTAAAACAAAAGATGAGTATGCCGAAAAGCACCTCATGCCCACGGTGAAGTATGGTAGAGGATCTGTAATGCTGTGGGCGTGTTTCTCTTCCAAAGGCCCTGGGAATCTTGATTGATTTGAAATACCAGGACATTTTAAATGACAACCTGATGGCCTCTGCCAAAAAGCTGAAGATGGGTCGTCATTGGGTCTTTCAGCAGGATAGTGACCCGAAACATGTGGCAAAATCTACACAAAAATGGTTCAGCAGTCACAAAATCAAGGTCCTCCCATGGCCATCTCAGTTCCCAGACCACAATCTAATCGAAAATCCATGGGGCGAGCTAAAGAGTAAAGTGCACAAGAGAGGACCGAGGACACTGGATGATCTGGAAAGACTGTGCAAAAAAGAATGGTCAAAGATACTTCTCTCTGTGTTCTCCAGTCTTGTGAAAATGTATAGGAGGAGATTAAGTGCAGTGTGCTGGGAAAAGGGGGCTGTACAAAGTATTAACATCAGGGGTGCCAATAAGTGTGGGACACATGATTTCATGTTGTTTATTTTCTAAATGTGTGATTTTATTTTTACAACCAAAGTTACGTACTTAAATAAAAGGTTGGATTTTTCTCTTTTTTGCATTTGGGTTCTTTGTTGTTTTAAAGAAAAGGGGAATTCTTATAAGTCCCCAACCACATCTTAAATCGTGGTGCCAATAATTGCAGAGGAAACTGTATATGCCTTGTAAGAGCTACCTGTGGAACATCTTTGGCTAAATAAGGGAATGTGGAAGTGATTTATTTAAATAGATTTCAGTTTTGTTAACCAGGCCCAAGGCCTATTTCTGCCTATTTATCTTTCTAGTAGATCACAGATAAACTAATAACATCTAAATCACTATGCTTTAAAGGCCTCATGTATTGTCAGCGTTTGTCAGTAAACATTAACAAAGAGATTGCCTAAAATGAGATCCATAAAAAAGCTCCAAGTTAAAAGCTACTACTGACAAATAAGCTCAGTATTGTGGGGCCTCCATGGGACTGTAGCACCTCCTTACAATAAGTGGAAATACTACTAAAGAGGTTGCAAACGGTCTCCTGAGGGATCTCCTCCCAGACAGGGACTAAAGCATCTGCCAACTCCTGGACAATCTGTAGTGCAACGTGATGTTGGTGGATGAATTGAGACATGATGTCCCAGATGTGCTCATTTTGAATTTAGGTCTGGGGAACAGACGGGCAAGGCCATAGCTTCCGTGCCTTTATCTTGCAGGAACTGCTGACACACTCCAGCCAAATGAGGTCTAGCATTGTCCTGCACTAGGAGGAACCCATTGCCAACCCCACAAGCGTATGGTCTCACAATAGGTCTGGGGATCTCAACTTGGCACCTAATGCAGTCAGCTAGCTCTGGCAAGCACATGGAGGGCTGTGTGGCCCTCCAAAGATATTCCACTCCATACCATCACTGACCCACTGCCAAACTGGTCATGCTGAAGGATGTTGCAGGCAGGCACAGTGTCTCCAGACTCTGTCACATCCATCTGTGGAGATCATGCCCTTCTCACGGAGTCAGTTTCTAACCATTCATGTAGATACATGCACATTTTTGGCCTGTTGGAGGTAATTTTGCAGGGCTCTGGCAGTGCTCCTCATGTTCCTCCATCTGTGGAGATCATACCCTTCTCATGGAGTCAGTTTCTAACCGTTCATGTAGATACATGCACATTTTTGGCCTGTTGGAGGTAATTTTGCAGGGCTCTGGCAGTGCTCCTCCTGTTCCTCCTTGCACAAAGTGTAGGGTAGAGGTCCTGCTGCTGGGTTTTTACCGTCCTACAGCCTCCTCCACATCTCCTGGTGTACTGGCCTGTCTCCTGGTAGCACCTCCAGCCTTTGGACACTATGCTGAAAGACTCAGCAAACCTTCTTGCCACAGCTCACATTTATGTGCCATCCTAGATGAGCTGCTCATGCTACCACAAGTGAGAAAGTGCCACCAATAGTGATGGGTTATCTGAAGCCAGGCTTCGAGGCTTGTACCGAGTAATAAGGGTGCATATCCGATGAAGTCCTGTGTCGTCTTGTTGAAAACCATGCGACTTGCAACAAACGACGCCTTGCATTGCATGGGTCACGTGACTGCTTAATTTTGCGTGTCGGATTTCAAAATAAAACCCTGTTGCTTCGTGGGTTGTAGTAAGTGATGTGGTAGCGCGTCAGCAGAGCAGTTTTCATCAGCAATGGCTGAAATGCAGCTCTCAAAAAACCTCCAATATCTGGGAGTATTTTGAGATGACAGATCACAATAAGAACCTGAAACAGTGAAAGAAGTCCAGTTTTTCTAAATAAAAACAATTAAACCTAAAATCCAGAAATGTTTTAATTTTATTTTGTTTGATCAAAAGATGCATCAGAATCACACATCAAAAGCACTAAAAGCCATTGGAACAGACAATCTCTATGTGTAAATTATTATGTGTAAGATATTAAGAACCAGAACAAGAACTCCCAGGAAGAGATGATTTTAAACTAATTCTGTTTTTCAGGAAGCAAGTTTCAAGCTCAAAGTATACAGAGTCTGCAGCAATGATCACTCAATTCTCAGTAACATATTTTCATAGTCAAATAACTAACACCACTGATGCTCAATGACTGGATTGGCTACAAATACTTTAATAATTAAAACAAATAAATATCATTCTCCTCTTATTAAACATGAGTTTGATGAAAACTTTGTGACAATATTACATTTACAAATTTTTGGAAGCATGATCCAACTGAGTATCAAGGCTGTTATAGTTTCACCAGCAGATGTCACTACTGAGTGATAAATGAAGCAGCAAGGAATTAACCTTTTTTCCAAAGCAGTGTTGGAAAGCTTCATTGCTTCATGAGGCTTTACTTGCCCATCACTAACCACCAACATTCAAACGTGAACAAAACATCACCCAGAAAGCATAGGTACTAAGAAGTGGTCTGTGGTCCCCACCTGAATAACCACTTATTTATGGAGTGTTTCTTACGAATTGCCCATCTTTTCTTGTCTATTCCATTTGTACAACTGCAGTTGACACTGTTTGTCAATAAGTGTTGCTTCCTAAGTGGATAGTTTGATTTCAAAGATTGATTTGGAAGAAGTTTTTTTGTGTTGTTTAGGTGTAAGTGTTATGTGTAAAATCTCCTGGTGAATGTCACAACAGTATTTATTCTTGTTGCAGAGATAACTGACTTCATATGATTTACAAAATCTCAGACTGCCTTTTCAGAAAGGAAGTTAGCTCATCTTTTGAGTCAAAGTTATTCCCCAGGGTCAATAGGCTGTTGATTTGAACAAAAAACATCGTATAGCACAGCAGCAGTCTCTACTTTCACAGTATAGCCACCAAACACACACCCAAAAGCTGTAGAGAACAGCTGTTAGTGATGCTGCACATTCCCACATGACCGGTTCAAATGTATCCCCATTTGGCCAGGGGAGGGTGCAGGTTTTGACCGCTGTTTAGAACCCAGATAACTTGCTGTAAGAAGAGTAGGCCAAGGTGAGCAAGGAATGTAAAAGATTCATTAGTAGTAAATGCAAATGCTGTCACTGGCGAGGGTGACACAGACAGTTAGATAGGAATTAATTACATATGTTGTTTTGGGATCTAAAATTTTATAGTGTAAAGACTGAATTTTGTATTTGCTATTGTTAGCTTGTTAGATATTTCTGTTTTTTTTTTTTTTTACATTTTCTGAAATGTAAAAAGTCGAAGAAATCTCTGGGGGGTTAAATCCTAAAACTGTATTTACTCCTCATAAGATTTGAAACCGCAAATACCCTACAGCAAAATTTTATTTCAAACGTCCTGAACTCCCGCTATAAAATATTATTTATTGTTTTTGCTTAAGGCCTCATGGGTAACACTTCTACAGTTCACAGCTTCAACTCTGTTAATGTTCACATCTGATGGCAGGGTGAAGAAGCTGAGTAACAGGAGTGGAATTTTAGTCCGATGACAGTGATGGGTTAAAATGTCCCAACACTTTTCCTCATTGACCTTCATCTTGAGACACTTTCATTCAGCTGCCTTATTGACATCATTCCCCACCACACATCTCATCACACTTCTTTTTCCAGGGAAAGGATAAAAGGCGCCTATGTACAGCTGAAAAGGTCCAGTGTTGTTGGCATGAGGTCGATTTGGGTATGCTAATGTCATCTTTGTGGTTATTCAAACAGTGTGTGGTTTTTGGTGGAAGGCCTTGCAACAGAGAGCTATTTTAAAAAGGAATAGGAGCCAAAAAGTCAGATTTTGTGTCTGAAAGCATACGATTTGCTGCAGAGGGTTTCTGCTAAGACTAGAAACGTTAGATTTTCACCTTCCAAATTAGGGAATTAACTGATGCCATAGCCAACTAGGAAACACAGTGATTAAAAACAGGAAAGCTCAGTTATTTATTTGAAGCCCTGTCCAAACATAGTGAACCTGGCTGACTGCTTTCAACAAGCCGATGAGCTGGGTAGGTAACTGAAATGGAAGCTGTGGTGTTTTCAGGGAATGATATACTGTTCTACATTCACACAGCTGATGCATTTTTTATGTTCAGAACCAGAGGGGCTTTCTCACCTTCAATTTTAAAACTGTTTACTCAGCAGCAGTCCTGAGAGCTGATAAAATAAGTTAGGGCGGCTGAATTAAAAATGATTCTTCAGTGTGGAATCTGTCCCCAAAAGAGTTCCTTGTGGCAGTTCGTTTCAGGTCATAATGTGATTGAGGAATAAGAAAAGAAGAAAAAGGATCTGAGCCTAACAAAAGCAGTTGCCTTGCAGCTTTTTGTCTTGTATACTTTCTCTACATTTTACTTGTATAGATTTTTTTTTCTTTTTCTCTCTCAGCCTTATTTAGGTTATTGGGTTATTTATACTTAGCATACACAGATTAACCATCACATTATGGTTGTACCTTCTTTTTGCCCATAAACTAGCTCTGACCAGTCAACAGACCCCTCTAAGGAAATAATCTTACAACATCTATCCAATGGATTCCTGATAATAGAAATTAAATTTGCTTATTTTAAAAGCACTGTATTGTTTCTGACTCCTGATCAAGATAATATAGTGTGAAATATCACATACATTGGGGGGAATAAGTATTTGATACACTGTTGATTATTCAGGTTTCTCCACTTGCAAACTATGTAGAAGACTGTAATTTTTATCATAGGTACTCTTCAACTGTGAGTGATGGAATCTAAAACAAAAATTCAGAAAAATACAATGTATAATTTTCAAATAATTAATTTCCATTTTATTGTGCGAAATAAGTATTTGATCATCTATCAACCAGTAAGAATTTTGGCTCTCACAGACATGTTAGTTCTTCTTTAAGAAGCC
>JAUZNJ010069420.1:0-26007 GCA_034780135.1 Jordanella pulchra
TTTAAGAAAATGGTTCATTTAGGGTATTTTAAACTAGTTTTCATTTTGCTTTTTAAACATGTAGACACAGTAGTAACTTCAATAGTTTTTACTGAAATAGTTCCATTAACCTCCACTGAGTGAATAAGGGATGGAAGAGATTATTACTGGAAGAAAAGGTCTTAAACCTTTAGTGTGTTAAACAGCCAAATAAATCCACCAAATTCAACAGACCTAAATCAAAATAATTAGACAAAATTAAAAATCCTTTGATTTTTTCATCTTAAACAGTTGTTGTTTGTTGTTGTTGTTGTTGTCGTTGTATATATATATTCTTGAATGTGAAGTCTGATTCTTGATTAGGTTTAGTTGGTATGCAGCAGCTCTACACAGTGGAAGTTGGTAGTAATGTTGTCTTGCAACAGAAGGTTAAATCCTGAGATCTTTCGGCATGTTCTCAATATACATGCAAGGGTTTTTCTCTGTCACTTTAGGATTCACATTCCAGATATGTGACCCTTAACTCAATCTATCCAAATAGTTCTTTTGTATAAGTGTGATCTTGTATGGTTGTTTGTCCCGGTAATAGATCAGCTAACTGTCTAAAGTTTATGATGCTTGTTAGCCCATGACACCTGGACATAGGCACCAGCCCTCCTGTATGGGTAAGCATGTATAAACCATGGATGCAGGGATGGATAGTATGTGACCACCTGTACTGACAAATCACAATTTGTTAAGTTGGAAACATTCAGTTTCCAAATAACATGACTCTTTTATGCAGCTACTTCAACTTCTGATTAAGTGTTTCATTCCTCATGTTCACTAGACCTCATTTCCTGTGCAAAGGCTTCTGTACAAAAAATAAACAAGCTTAAATATGTATTTATTTCTTTTTTTATAATTTGCCGCAATGTTTTTTTCATATCATGTGAAGATTCCTACAAAGGTAACTAAAACATTAAGATGTTGTTTTGGTTTATACATTTCCTTAAAATGGGAGAAAAGCAACAATCTCTCAGTGCTGTTGGTAGTGTTCATATTTATAACTGGAATTGTAAACAGTAGTAAAATAAGTTCAGTCAACAAGGCTACTGATGTGTGGAGCCCTAAAGCCAAGTGTTTTGTTTCCAGTGTTTAAAAGCTTAATGGCTGCACTAAGGTCAAGTGGAGGTCATCTTAAAAACACAGCAGATATTTTTTACTCTTTCTTAAAGCAACGTAACTCTTTTTTTTTGTTTTTGTTTTAATGTTGATTCGGGCAGCATTTGTGATCCACTTATCTGCTCCTTTTTGTAAATTAGGGTTATTATTTGGTGAAAGGGCTCATTTATATATATCATTTTCTATCTAGCTTTAGCCATTTTCTTACATTGATTTCTTGGTGTGCGCAGACATTTGCAGCTCATCGTTTTACCCAAAAAAAACAAATACCGGAGTTGTCATTTTTCTCTTAGGGGATGCTGAACTGAGTTTGCTTTATCCGATTCCCTGTGGTTGTCACCAAGATGAACGACGCCCTAGGTGGGAGGTACTGCGTGTACCACAGGTAGCAAAGGTACTCAAAGTTGCTGCATCTGGTTCGTCTTTCCTCTTCACCCCAGCAGCCCACCCACCACCTCAGCCCATCACTGAGTGATGTCAGACATTCAGGGATGCTGGATGCTGAGGAAGAGCGCGGTGGCAGCAGGCAGCAAAGATAAGACCCCATACCTCCACAGATTAAACAGCAGGATTAACCTCTCTACTCCACCACTGCCACCACGGTGTCTTTCACCCCCTTATCTACCCCCAACTCCCCCCTTTTCTCCTCCAACGTTTGCCGCCATACATTTGTGCAGTTGTCATGATGTGGGAAGTTGCTTTTTAACCCTGTGTGGTTTTGTGCTACTCTACCTCTATCGAAATTGAAACATAAGGAAAAAAGAGAAGCAAACCTGCCAGAAATAAACAGATATTTTACCTCCAGGTTTTTCAGCTCTCATCACGAGCAACACTTGAAACACTTCAGTCAGAAACAAAGAGAAAGAATGCTGCCAGATTTTCCCCATTTTAGCTCTTCTTCCAAATCTTTTCTCTTGCTTCTGATTTCAAATTGTAAATATGTGGACATAGCATTTTTATCTTTTTAAGGAAAAATAGAACAATGAACCCCTGAAACACCTTGAAAGAAATTATCAATGTTGTATTTATTTTATGTAATGACCAGTTAAACCAGTTTAACTGGGTGGGGCCAATGTTTATTTTATGGGGTATAGAACAAAATAAATAAAACAGGGTAACAGTTAATCATTTATAATGATAAGTGGGCCACAGAGCCACAGAGCTGCTTGCAGACAAAGAAAATTAGCAAATAAAATGTGATTCCATCTTAGACTTAGAGACTTAGACAGTACTTTATTGATCCCTTGGGAAACTCCCTCAGGAAATTAAAATTACCAGCAGCTTAAAGGGCAAACAGTATCAAATCATTGGTTAGTTAAATCATTGATAAGGTAAATTTATTAACATAAAGGAAATTTATTTTTCCAAGGAACCCATCAGAGACATTTTCTGTGCCAGTGCACATCATTATGCAAAATTGATTTATTATTATGTCTTCAGTACAGGGGCCATAAGAGGGGACCAGCTTTACAGATGCACTGGCCTCTGTTGGCCCCTGTTGACCCCTGTCTAGAGCTGCCTAGTATTTAATGCTGTAGTTCTCTGGATACATGTATAGGACTAAAGTGTCCCTGGTTTCCAAGTGCAGTGTAGTGTGACTGTGAAATATCTTAGATTTTTCTCACCATTAGGTTAAAAAGCATGAGATCAATAAAAGAACAACATACTTAGTTGTTCCTTTTCTTCAGTTACTTCACAGTTCTTACACTCTCTGTTCAGGTTTTTTGTAGCCGTGTTGGTTATAGTGGGACTCAGGGTCGATCTGCCCCGTTGGTCGATTCGTGCTTATAATTTGTTCCAACCTTTTTCTGTTTGCTACCCATAAATAAACCTTTCTGGGTTCATTCCCAGAGAGATCTGCTCCATGCTTTAAAATCCAAAAGAACAACAACAAAAAGGCATAACTGTATTCCAGCTAGCTTTCTTTCTGATGCTAGTCTGTAAAGATTCCTCCTTTCTGTAAGGTTAAGATTAAATCAAAAAAAGGCCTCAACCCGATATGCAATTTTTTAGAGCGATACTCTGATCAGGTACTTGAATATCAGACCCATTTTTATAAGGCATATGTCCTTAGATAAAACACAAAACTGGAATATCATCAGATTACTCAATCAAGTGATTCTTGAGTGCATTTAAACAAGGCAATGTATTCATTTTCCATCTTGTGTTCCAGTATGACGTTGTCTAGCAACACCTCTGGCATGATCTGCTGTCAGCAGGTGCTGTAGAAAGGAAGATGATTGGTGCCTTACAGCCTGCTGTCTGCATTTGCAGAGAAAATATATAATGGAGCTTTTATAACAAAGTAGAAACAGCTGACGGTCAGTCTCTCGCAACAATCATTACCCTCTAAGACAAATCCAACAAATCTGGATTTATACTAAACAAAAAAGCATCAAGAAAGTTTTCTACTGCTGATTAGACATTAGCAGCTAATGACATTTAAAAAAAACCTAACTCTGCATAATGCTGAATCATTCCTTTTAGACTTGGTTCAGTATGAGACAGACAGAGAAAAAAAGTGGTTATAACACAGAATGTGAATCACAGCAGCTTTAAGATGTTTACAAGTCGGTTTATTTTTCTCCACCTCGTCTCCTCTCTTTGATAACATAGTGAAATGATGGATGATTTAGTGTTTACTAGGGTCAGGGTTAAATTCTAAATTTCATAACTTTTACAAGAGCTTTTAATTATAATGTGCTCTGATTAAAACTAGCAAAAAACGTTTGCAGATGTAGAGTGTTGTGTGACAGCTGAAGACAACGACTGGCTGTTTTAACTCTCCAGGTGAGCCCCGGTTAGATGGAGGAAATGTTGCTCCATGCGCTCTCCCAACCAGCCAATTAGCATAGCGTCCCCATGTGTTTGGTACCAACGATAAGAGGGGCCAGTGACCAAGTGGGATATGACATCCCATTGAACCAGAAAATTGCTGCAGAGCCAGCCTTGAAATTAGTTTAAATTGCTGAATCAAAAAAAAATGTTATCCTTGGTTCTGGCAAGGCCAGAGTAAACCTCATGCCTCTAATCCCCAAACTGATGTGAAAGTTGTTGAGGATCGTGTCGCCCACCGCCGCGATTGATGAGGGAGTTTGGATCCAGTGTGACAGAGGGAGACACACTTCCAGGCAACTGGGATTTGACTTGGCTTCTACTCATGGCTACCGGGATTGTGACTTCAAATCTGGAGGCTTTGGGAATTTCCACTGCTGCTTTTGTGCTTTTCAATTTAATTACACACCACCTCTTTGCTCTGTGACAATGTTAGATCTTCAAGCTCTCTTAGATGAGAGCTGACTCATAAATCTAAGCTTTGACGCACAGTTTGAGGACCAAGGAGGGAGGGGGAGGGATCATTTACCATCAGTCAGGTGCCTCGTTTCATGCTCTTTAGATTGCTCTCAAAATAGCTGCAAATCGCAGCATTCAAGTTGCAGATTGATGGAAGAAGGGAGCAAGCAGGAGGATGTCAACTCCAAAAAAAAAACCTTGGTTCTAGGAAGAGGATCACTGAGGGAAACATGAGTGGATTAAAGCACATTTATTCTGCACCCAGGATAATCACTAGTCCGTCTGAAGCCAGTGTTTGATCAGTAACTGCAATAGTGGAAATTGAAGAACACGTTTTAACCATTTGGACAGGGAAATGAACACTGATTGCTCACAATGACGCAAATAGTGGTGTGTCAAACTCCAAGTGAGGTTTTAATTTGAACTTTAAGAACTCAACCCACTCCTTTGTTGGCACATTGTACTTTTCACACAGTAATTAAACTGGCTATAGATGCAGCCCTCAAAACCAATTTGCACTCCTCGATTGGCTGCAATCTGCGGCTGCTTCAGTGTACAAAGGCTCCTCAATAATAAAGGTCTGAAGTGTAGCTTCAGTTTCATTGTTGCCCCTCTCAGCCCTGATGGGGTTGTAACAGTTTTTGCTGTGATAAACCTGCAGCTGTATGTTTAGATGCTGCTTTTTAAACTTGCCACCCGATCAGTCATTGCCAGAGATGTTCTCTAGGCAAACTTCAAATTCTCTAATTAAAAACATAAAAAAAGTCATATTGGATTCAAGCCATTTCATTTACCCAAACCACAAAACTGCAGTCGATTTGAATGAATCATTTTGAGTCTAATTTTTAAACATAAGCATTTATTTTATTTATCCCTTTCTCCCCATTTCATCAGGTAGAACACTGTTATACCTGTTTTGAATTATTTAGCTAATTAAAAAGGTACCATGTTGACTCAGCTAAAACATATTACTTTTGTTAAAACGAACTTGTAGAAATAGTTTTAAAACTGGTGACTATTTACAATTGATGTATTGGAATAATTAACACCATTTCTGTCGACTCCATCAACTTTCGTCTTTATAATGAATATGGAAATAGGAAAGTGAGGTTTGCCGTAAAGTAGATTTGCAGATTTGTAGTTGTTTTGTGTGGTTGTTTGATGTGTAATGACAAAATGTTATAAAAGAATACTTGAAGTATGTGGTGGGAGAATCTTTTTTATTATACTTTTACTATTTTATATTGTTTTATTCCAGTTACTTACTTATAAAAGTTTTAACTCAGGTCTTTCCACCTGCAAGGCCACACACTGTCTGCCTGAGAGATGTCGTTTGGTACAAAAAAATAATCCTCCCATAACAAGCCAGTTTTAGTTCTCATAACATTTATTTGTTTCTCCAGACTGTCTGTAATTTTGGGGGATTCTGAAAAGCTTCACTGCCTTTCTCAAACTTTAAGTTAGTGGGATTTTAGCAGAACAGAGTTGACTTCTTGATGTCTTGTTCTCATTTTCTTTGGAAAGAAACAAATAAAAATGCAGACTGATTGAATATCCATCGATCTCCTTTATTTAACTGGATGCATAATTTTTCACACTAGAAGTATTTTTATAGGTTGAAAAGTTATTTAGTGTTGGTTGAACAGAAGAATTGGTACCTATCAGTCAAAGTTGTGGAAACGGAGTTTCACGAAAAAAAAAACAGCTTGATTATTGCCTTGAATTAAGGCAACAAACACAGAAGCTGTTGTTTACTCCTTTTTACTGATGATAAAGATTACATACAACCTAGAGGTAATCTGTGCCATGTTGCTGTAACAACCAGTCATTTTTAAACACTTTTGATGAATTTTCATTGATATGATTTGAAGTTGCTGGTTTGCTTTTACCTGTAGTTACGTAAAATAAAGAAAGTTTTATGACTCAAGTCACAAACCTTGGGGCTGAGTTTAGTCATGTGTCAAGCTGAGTCCTGTGTTAAGTGTAAAATCCCTGTTGTGTGACTCAATTATGACTCACTGACTCAACTCCTCTGTTGTCAATGCTTTTGACAAGTGGAGAGGACTTGAACTTAGCACTATGTAACACCACTAAGGTCTCTGAAATCAAGTTTGAAGAAGGAAATGAGGTGGAAGAGGGAACTAAAAATACATGATTCTGTTGGCTGCTGCTCATATGGTCTGAGGGATTTTGTTCAAGTACCAGCTGTCCAGCTTCGTCTGGAAGCAAAAAGGGACCTCAGTAGAGAAAAGAGAGGCTGAATGGATCACAGAAAGCATTCTCAGTTTTATTATTTTGAGTTTTCAGCCTCTTTTTTTCATTGAAAATATTTGATTTAGAAATATTTGCAGCTTGCTAGATAAGCTTAAACCACGAAAGCTGCATTTACCATCTGTCACCTTAAATGGGAGTGCTAAATCCATTTACCTGTATACCTAATGATATAAGTATTTAGCATATATTACAATTGTTACATACGTTGAATAATTAATGCAAATCAAATAAAATAGAAACTGGGAGCTTTGGTTGTTCACTACATTTATGCAGGGTTCTGTTTCCATTTGATCATCATCATTAAGGAGCGTGCTCATCCCATAATGACGACCATAGGGCTAACAGCTGTGCAGATTCACCGCATCAGGCCAGAGTTTCTTTCATATTAACACCAGGTTCTTACTGGCGATCCTGTGAAAGGTGAAGGAGGAGGAGCTAGGAAGACAAGAGCTACAGTTTGAGGTATTTTGGATAAACCTCCGGACTTGGTGTTTGATAGCACTGTCACTATTTAAATATAAATAAATCAATTGTTATTGAAATATGGATTTTTTTTTCCTTGATTTCAAATGGTAAGTGGGACAATTTGCAAATGGAATAAGATGATTTACAAAACTCTATTACCTTTTTTAAAACAAGAATCCTCATTTTATTGGCTGATCATTTTATCTCGGTGGTTTTATCTGTAGCTGTGGTTCCTGCTGCTGTTGAGAAAAAAAATGTGATCATCACTTTGGTTTCATTTGTACTACTTCAGTTATTGAAATAAATTAAAATATGTCTCAATTATACATCTTTGCTTTAAAGTTCTTGTCGTGAACACATTTTCAATGTTACCAGAACTGAATGAATGCAGTTAATCAAAGTTATCTAGAAGATACAGCCGACTAAGTTTTAGAAACTGGGTTTGCCTGCAATAGGTGGTTTGTATAATTCTAAATATTTACATTTATGCATTCTTTCTATACACAG
Organism: Jordanella pulchra; assembly: GCA_034780135.1. NCBI lineage: Eukaryota > Metazoa > Chordata > Actinopteri > Cyprinodontiformes > Cyprinodontidae > Jordanella > Jordanella pulchra. The sequence goes on from JAUZNJ010069420.1 coordinate 7,684, forward strand.
ACCTGTACTCTTAATAATCTAGAAGTTTCTGGTTTTATTTAAATACCAGCGTTATGTATAAATATTACCATTTTCTTGTATCCTTAATGTATTTTTGCCCTTTAACGAAAGTAAATATAAAACTGTTCTTTTGTAGATTCCTCTCTGAACTCATTTGGGGGAAAGTTAAACTCTAACTGGATGAAGCTTTAAGTATTGTACTTAATCCCTCCTGCTTCTGACAGGAATAAGTAACTTGCCCTAAAGTCCATTCATTGGATTTTTAAGTTAGTGTGTGAAAATCCGGCAGGATAAAGGAATGCCCCACTGGATACAGAAGGATTAGTATATCTATTGATTTGTGTCATCATGAGGAACACACAGTATATTACCATCACATTAGTAGACAGCATCTTTCAAGTAACAGCAAAGCAAACTGCTGCTTCAAAAAGCTGCTTACGCATTCAGAGGGTGACTTTCTTCCCGACAGGTATGGAATAATGGGTTTTCATTAGAACACAAACATCAAAGAGCAAATAAGAAAAAAAAAACTCAGAATATCTGCAAGCAAGGACAATAGACTTCTTTGCTGAGGAAGAAACCTCATAAAGTTAATAATCATAAATCTAATGTGACCTCAAAAGTGGTACGTGAGGTGAAGGAGGGATTGCTGCAGTAACCACTGCTCCACCTGAGCAATCTTCACTGCTTTGTCTGCTTAAACCCACACGGCGGAAAGCAGAAACCATAAGGCCTGATGGTGTGTTGAGTCTGCAGATTGTTGATAGTGTCACCCCAGCACAGGTGCTGATAAAGCCAAACATAGCATGTTCAGTGTCTAGCAAAGCAAAAAATCTTTTCTTGCCCTCTGTCACCACTCCACTGAGAAATAATGTCATTTTTTTAGCGATTCGATAAAAAAATACAACATCACATATAAAAACTAGTTCTGTCAGCTTTTTTAGTTTTTTTAAATAAAATTGTCGTTGTTCATCAGGTGCATACTTTACTTCCAACTTGTGGTGACGTTTTTAAGACCATCAGCGTTCAGAAGTAAAAATCTAGATTAGTTTGAACAGAGAGAAACGAAAATTCCTTCCTGATTGTTAAAAGCATTTCTTATCATTGTTGTACGTGACAGACAGATAAAATGTTAATTTAAAAACAAGATTAAAAGATTAAAAGGATTAGACTTTTCCTAGCTGATAGTAATTTACAGTTTTCTTTAAATCCAACTTGCCAGTTTAGGAGTGTAACATAAAAACATGCTGTAGATTGTTAGATTAGGCAGGAGTTTTGATCATCTAGCAGAAAAAAAGCAAAGTAAAATCAAGATTGTTGCTATTTATTTATCAAATTTACCCCTAAACTTTATGAATTTTTAATAAACCAAAAGAAACTAGATAAAAAATGTTTTTTGTTGTTTGTTGTTCAGTATGTTTTTTTGTCTGGTAGGCTTTTAATATGCAATTTCCAGTCAGTCAATTGCCTTTTCAAGGCAATTTGAAAAAAAGTGTGATTTTTATAATCCTCAAAACATACATGTGGATTAATATAGATATTTATTTTTAATTTCTTTTATAAGTGGAACCTGGAAATATTTAATTAGTTTTGTGATCAGACAGTTCTTTTAAATTGTATTTTTGTATTATTTTATTTGCATAATTCAGAACAAGAACAATTCAAAGTGTTTTGCATAAATTAGACAATAGAATAAATAAAAAAGAAAATCAAAATAAAACGAAATAACGATGAAATAAATAATAAGCATTAATGTTTTCTTGAGGTCGAGAGAAAAAATGGTGAAAAAAATGAAGAGATGTTAGAAAAAAGTGCTCTTTAGCATTCGGCACTGATTTAGTATTTTTGCTGACGGTGTTTATCAGAGCCGCTAATACAGATTCAGAAAAGGAACAAAAAGATAAAAATACAGGATGTTGTTGATCAGCCTCAGTGGGTCAGATGGCAATGCTGCAGAAATATTTACCAAATGGAAAAAAAAACAATCATTGTGAAATCTAAAGCAAGAGATACAGTCATTTCCTTTTGTTAAATGGGGATCATACAAGTTTCTGGTGACATATTTTCTTTTAACTTTAAAAAACTATTATGCTATTTCTGTTTTTTATGAAAACTATGAATATTTTAAATAAGTACAGCAACCTTTTTTGTATTCTATTCTGAAAAACGACGGCAGCCAGAGTTTAATGATCAGATATTTGTTTACATTTTCAGATTTTTGGTTTATGTAAAACTTGTCGTTTGGATTCTAAACTGATGCACTTCCAATTTCCAGCATTATTTTTGCCATGAATTATTCATATTCAGTACATAGGTCATATCGCAATGTGTAAAAGAGCATTCTCAGTAAAACTGTGTTTAAGTTACTTAAAACAAATACAAAACGATTTGCTGCTGTTGTTTAAAACTAGCATTTGCATTTTATATTGACAGGTAACATTTTTATTACAGTTCTGATTATGTGCTGTAAACATTTGTATCCTTTTGTTCCTATACTGAACCTTTCTTTAACCCCTAGATTTTCAAAAGGTTTCTAACATTTCCAAATCCAACATGATCCAAGCCAAACAGAGGTTGGAAGCTCAAAGTCAAAAACAAAGCCTTTCCTTTTATCTACTCAAGCGTGCTCTTAGTTTGCTCCTTGGCTGACTTGACCAAACATAACCAAGGCAGGATCAAAACAATGGTCTGTTTTAGACAGCTTCCTTTCAGACATGAAACAACTAAAACTGCAAAAGTACAAAATGGCAAAAGGGCTGAATGACTAACACCCACCCAAGGCTAACAGTAGCCTGAATGTACAGCCAACATGCCTCGTACAAAAACTGGTTTCTGTCTCAAAGCTTCTCACAGCGTTTGTTCTTCTTCCACTCTTTTTTTCAATACACCAATGTTGAGAAAAATAACTAATTTAAAGTATTTTTTTTCTCAGAGCAATAACAACTTTCACACTGAAGAGTGTTGTCTTTAAAAACTGGTCGTACTTTCATACGTAGACTTTAAAAAAATGTATTTATTGAGTTTCCGGCTCAATCATCATTCTGGCTCTGGATCATTACTGCATATCAAACTTAAAAAACTTTAGTTTCTTCTAACAAACCAATGTCTCAATGCATCTGCAACAGAAAAGGCTATAAATTCAGCAAGACTGACATTAAGTCAACTGTATAAAACAACTGTAAAATATTAAAGAAGCAAACTGGATAATTTTAACTGTTGTATGTTTATGTTTTATAAACAAGGTTGGAAATAAAAAAGGAGATTTTAGAATAATAATAAAAAAAAATATATCATTGTTTGATACAAGTACATTCCCTGAGGCAAAAATGAACAAGCTGAACTTACATTTGAGCCATGTTGACAGATCATCTGTTAAACTGGATAATGTCAAGTGGGACTGTAAGCCTCAGCGTCCTTCATCCAGTCAGAATGTCTCATCAGAGGAAGGATATTTTCTCCGGACTGTAAAGGAGAAGATAAAAGAGACGCGTAACTGGCACAGTCTCAAAATTTTAGTGAACATCCATCCTTCCCTCTTCTCCTGTTTATTCCATCGGGGTCACGGTGCCTGTCTTCAGTAGACTATGGGAGAAAGGCGGGTTATACCCTGAACAGGTCGCCAGTCTGTCACAGGGCAACACAAATAATGATTAAGTATTTAATTCATCATTTCATATTTTTTCATTTAATTGGACATTACATAACTGAACACTTAAGATTTTTATGGTATTTGAATCACGATTTAGATAATTACATATTCTTTCTTCATAATACATTTATTTATTTGTTTGTTTGTTGAAACATTAAAAAAAAACTTTCACTTGGATTATTTTTTAATGAATACTAAAAACATTGAAAAATGTTTGACTTTAAAAAGGTTCTAATAAAAATACTTATTTTCTTTATTTTCTACATAGGTTTCCTCATTAAAACGCTTGAATAAATCTCTATTGTGGTGTTTTGAAGGAAAAATGAGAAAATACAGCCTGATTTATTAGTTGGAAAGAAATCAATTTGGAGGGGCTTTTTCCTGAGAAATTCTCTACCCTTTTGTTTTGTCTTTTCGTTGTTTTTTTTTTTTCTTCTATTAAATAAAGCCTAGTTATAGTATATTTCCTGTTAGATTACATATTCTAAGTAAGATTTTTAATATATTCTAAGTTTTCTAATGAATAAATAAAGTTTAAAAACACACAAACATACAAAATATATTTGTAATTTACTCTAAATGACAATGACTGCATCAATAGTTCTATGACATAATGAACAGATAAGGGATTGAAAAGAATGGTCCATAGAGTCACTGTAGTTTAACAGAGTCCTGTTCTGGTTCTTGTCCCGATGGGAGGCAAATAAAAGCCTCCCGTCTTTAAGGAGGATGATGAGGGCTTCATGCAGATTGGCACAGTCTTTCATGTTGGGGTCAGTCATAATGACAAAAGAGGAAAAAAAGCCTACCTTTTGGTTTCTTTCAGCTGAGCTCCTCCGTCGTTAAATAGTTGCTGCGCAAGGACCTCTGGGGAAATTAAAAGCATATTGTGCCACAATTTCCCTGTGACTCAGGGACTCCCTGGGGAAAGTACTTTTAAAATTTCTAATAAAGGAGACTTCAAATTACAGAGAAGGGACCTGACATTAATTAAACTGGGGATTTCAGCTGGGTCAACTTCTCATATTTATCTGTTTATACCATTGCTTTGGTCTTCTATAAAGACTACCTGGTGTATCAAGGTTAGAGGCCACAGCTCCTGGGTAAAAACAAACATATGGAGCATCTCATGTAAGAGACAGAGATGATCTATGTGCCACAATATAAAGACCTCAAGGTGATGAAAAATAGATGCAGCAGCCCAACCGGGGAGATCTGACAAAATTATTTTGTTCTCTTTTATAAAATGCCACTAATTATCAGTTTCATCACCTAATTCTACAGATTAGCCTTTTCCAGAGAATGGGAACTGAAAGTTTCTTTAACAAGGCGTGCAACATGCATTAGCGTGTAGCTGCCATTATTTCTGCTTTACTTTAATGATCACTCAGCAGCTACCAGCAATTTTCAAGACTAAAAGCACCAGCAATTTACCGTCCTGCCACAGCCGACTGCTGTGATTCCTTTTCCTGCTACGATGCTTGAACTTGCGGCTAATGCTGTTTGCAGCCTTGACCCTGCAGACAAAAGTTCAGACGGGTTGGCAGGCAATAAACAACGAGTAGGGATGTTGTTTTTCTGAGTTTGTATTCTCTGCGGGTCTGTCTGAAGCAGAGCAATGATGAGGCATCAATAATAACACAGTTAACTATTTCAACAAATACCTAGAGCAGTTTAGATGTGCTTTTCTATTCCTTTGGTGAAAATCAAATACAGATACAGAGTCCTGCCTTGCAAAGAGGTTTGTACCTTTTTCATAACTTGTCACATTATTGCAATTAAATTGAATGTGTTTTTATAGAGTTTTTTTGAACAAGACCAAGGAAAAGAGGGGTGTGATTCTGAAACCAGAGCAGAATAATAGATGGTTTCGCATTTCTTATTAAACAAAACATACATATGATTTCATTTACTAATTGGTCAAAAATAGTTAAAGTACAATTGAAGATGTCAATGTTTAAGAAGATTGTTTAAAAAGATTTTCAATTGAATTTTGTTCTTGGTCTGAAATGGGCCAAACAGCTTCTTGCTATATGTTGGTGAGGGATTTTTCTACTCAAGCCTTAAAGTGTAACTGAAACTGATCTAAAAGCATAACGCCACCCAAGAAGAGATTTTGAAAAATGCCAACGGCAGTACCAAGACACGGCCAAGTGTGGGGATGAGTGGAGGAGGTTAAGCGTGGGTGTAGTCAGGATGAGGTAAAGTGACAGTGGATTTAATATGACTAATTAATCTGAGTACCTAAAACAAAACACTTTTGCTGACTAATAATTATTAAAATGCTCAGTCAATCAAGGCTTGCATGGCTCTAAATTCCAACTGTTGACCGGTGTCAAAGAGTGAGATAGATTTTATGGTGCATATAATTGCTTGAAATACCACTACAAATGTTTAAAAACATAACACTATAAAATGTATGCGTTACTATTTACATTACAGTTTGCTGTAACTTTTCAATCATATTCCAAATGTTGGTATTGGTAAAACTGTGACATTTATTAATTTTGTTAAATACTGTAACGGACATTTTATTTGGACTTACCCAGTATTATCAACTTTTAGTTATTTTGTTCAATCACAAGACGTAAAAGGTATATTTACACTGTATTTTACTCAATATCAGATAAAAAAAAGAAAATTGTGGGCTTGAACAAAACCATTTTTACTATATTAACATTTAACTGCAGCTGCAACGTTTCAACCCATAGAGGGCAGCACTAAGATGGTTTTAGGCCGAATATTGCAGAATGAAACACGTTCACACAAAAACACCAACACAGTAATATTAAGACAACACCCTGAAGGCCTAATCTATACAGTTTATCCATAAAGATAAAACATTTATTTGGGAATTAGCTTATTTTTAACTATTTTCCACTTCTAACAGGTTTTCTCCCAAATATTCTTTTAATGCCATTCTTTTTTCCCTTTAATTCTGATCTGTCCCTGTTACAGAAAAAATATCCCAACAGCATAATGTTGCCACCTTTATGTTTAAGGGCAGTAATTTTCATTACATAATGTTGGCATGCAGTAAAAAAAATAGATTTTTGACTTATGTGGACTCATATCAGCAAACGTCTTTCAAATGTTTTCTGTGTATCTTTTATTCCTTGAGTAAAACTATGATTCATGTGGCTTCCTGTCATAATTACCTCGTTTTTCACTTCACTTCACTTTAAAACAAATTTTTCTGCCTAAACTGTGGCTCTTGGCTCCTGGCCGATTTGTCATCCTTACCTGTACGATTAGTCGAGGTCAGTTTGTTTGATTGAATGCTGATTGTTCACTAATGTTTTCTAACAAACCTCTAAAGCCCTCTTTAGAGCAGATGGATATATAATCCTGTCGACTCTTTATTAATCAGGTGATTTCTGCCTTTTAATGGATTATTTTTGAGTAAAGGGGAGCGACTACATGCGTCTTCCCTCCTATCGGCTGCATTCTGATTTTAAATACTGAAGCCTCATATTTCAATGTATGTTTTTTCAATTGGTTTGATTGACATACTCAGGTCGTTCTCTCCCATGGCCACGAAAGGTGAAAGCTGACCATTTTTTTCCCCCCAAGTTATTAAGGCTCTGAGAATTAAAACCTCAACACGTGGCATTTCCTGACACCACTGTGGGATCAACTTCTTATTTAACATCTAATACCAAATTCAGTTCCTCTCTGGATCCATTCATGTGTTTATTTTCGGCCTAAATGCCAAAGAGAGTATTGATGTTGGACAATGCTTCGAAAAGCACGATTTACATTAGGTGACATTTTTAAAGCTGCTCCTGACAGTGTTTTCATATTAACGGTGAAACAAATAAATATCAGTATCCTGATAGGTGACATTTGTGTAACAAACCACAGAGTAATATCAAATGACTCTGCGGGTCCTCTCAGCTAGATAGAGGATGTACTATAACCGCTCTCGTCACGGCTTCGAGGCACAGCAGGGACTCTTGTTCAGGAAAATATTACCCTGATACACTGATTGAGGTGGACGACTCATAAAAATAAGGTATGTTATAGAGAATAAGGAGCTGTGGAAACAAAGTTGTTTTTTTAGGAGCTGGTAGTGATCATCATCATCAATAGTAGTAAATATCCCAGCCGACAGATTTCCTGATACACATTGGTTATAACAAAATAAAAGAAACTGTCCATTATTTACATCAGGGTTATCCAAATTACGGCCCTGGGGCCATTTTTAGCCCTCATAGGAATTTTGATTGGCCCTTAAACACAGATTAAGAATAGCCAATAGTGTTTTGCTGTTGTTTAAACATACTAGGGATCAATTATTCCTTTTAAAAACAGTAAAGCAAAAAGAAAACATACTTAAAATGTAAATATAAAGTGCAATACATTATTTTGACCTTTTATCGGTCATGGTTTTGCTTTTGCTTGTATTAATAGCAAATAAGACAAGAACTATCAAGTGACTTTTACTAAAGAACAGATTTGAACAAGCAAATTTATTAATGTTGGTCAAATAAAACAGGAGCATAGAATGCCCCTGTTTTATTTTACTAACTGCTTTGCTGGTTTTTTTTTTTTTGTTTTGTTTGTTTTTTTAGTCGCTTTGTTTTTTGTGTGTCCTGTTTTACTAATATGGCTCTTTTGGCCACCTGAATATTTCAACTTCATGTTTTCAGCCGTCATTGCAAGAAGTTTGGGGACTACTGATTTATCTAGTCACTCATTACTAGATAGTTAAATAGTTTTACACAGACAGACAGGCGGGCAGACAGACAGACAGACAGACAGATAGAGACAGATGGATGATCGGTCTCAAATCACTTTGCTGTTTTTCTAAAAGCTTAATAACATGCCTATGAAGACAAACACATCCTTTTTGCCAGACAGCCTTCCTCTGGGTTAGAAACATTCAGATGCTTTTATTTTGCTCAATTACAGCTACAGGTCAATCACTGACAGAACATACTATACATCCATTCATAGATTCAAAACTCGGCCTTGTCAGAACTGTAATTTCCAACAAAAAGCAAAACAATTCAGAATCTGTGTCACAGCCGTCAGCAGAGAAGCTCGGGAAGAAGGATGTGGCTACATGAGCCTCACTGGTGGTACAAACCATGGTTGCATGACTTTAATTACATTGTCTGTTTGGCAGAGGTGCAGCACATCAATCTTTTCTGCTGAGCTCCATGCAACAGCTTGCATGCAACCTCCATGCAAACCTCTCTGCTGTCACAGGCGCTCTTGTTTCAATTGTGTTACTCAAGAGTCAAAAAGGCCTTTTACTCGATGATTTTAGTGTTTCACCTTCTGTCCCATGTGTCTTTAAACTTAATTTAGATATGCTAAAACAAAAAATAAATAAAAAAAACAAGCCTGCTGCTTCTAGCATCCCCTTGCATATAAATCCAGTTTCACATGAGCAAACTCTACTCACTCAGCTGACCTAGACTTTTTTTAAAATTCTGACTCAGAAACAGCACATCTTTCCATAAATTTGGCCTGTTTTCCTTACAAAAATGATACCCAGCTGCCTTGGACTCTCTAATTAGACAAAACACAGAGCAGTGAAGGTGAACTAAACTCTCTTTGATTAGAATAACCAACAATTAATCTCAATAAGGTTTGTTTCAAATGTCTTCACCAGATGTTTAATGTGTATTTAATTGTGACTGGGTTCTATTGTGGCTTGGGCAGACATAGATGACTGGTCAAGGCCGGAGATCACTTTAGTGAAATTTATTATGCAATTCCTCAGGTGAACAAAGATGGCAGGTGCAAAATAAATATACAAAGGACCTCCGAGCCAGGTTAAGAAAAAAATTTAGACAACCAGAAATACCTTCTGTTAGAGTCCATCATCTTCAGTGTGACTTCTGAGGAGTCCAACCACAGACTGACTCCCTTTGGAGCAGAGAGATTTAAAGTCACGAGCTCCGCCCACAGAAAGTCCAAACAAGCAAAAGAAAAAAAACTAAGCAATTACTTCTAACTCAAAATATACAAAATGCAATGATAATAATAATAATAATAATAACAATAATAATAATAATAATAATAATAATAATAATACTCGATTTAATGGAAATCACACAGTACGTTCTGATGACATCACTATATCAGCATATGACGATCTCCCGGTGCGCCACAATCCGGGAAAAAACCTATTTGAAATAGAACCGGGAAAAATGTTTGAAGCTAAAAACGGGTTAGAATGAATGTCAACTGAAACATAAACACCGTGTGTGCACCCACGATGAACTGCAAGTGTTTAAGCTGCAACAAAAAGTAAGATAGTGATATGTATGTTTGTGTGTACGTGTGGGCGGAGGTGCTCGCCTCCTGACAGGGACTCATCGTGACGGCTACTCCGTCACATTAATACAAACAAAAAAACTGTAACCCTCTCATTTGATGAGACTTTTTCTGTTTTACATTAAATGGTATTTCTGATTTTTTTTTTTTTATTCTCTAAATTCCAAAATAACAAGAGATTTGATCAAATTCTATGAGGCAAAATTGTCTTTCAAATTGTACTTTGTCAAATTTGGGGGTTATTAATATATCTTTGACTGTCCTGTCCCGTTGATATAAAGCAACCTCATAACATGATGCTGTCAGCACAGTGGTTGGTTGTTGGGATGATGGCTTTGACTTTCTGTGTTGCTTTACATAAATCGATTGATTCTCAGTAGCCTTTCAAACATTTGGGGAAAAAAAACTTTTATTTTGGGGTTAAGAGGTTTAACCAACACTTCACTAGGGCTGTATTCAAAGGTGAATGTAAACTTGTGAATTTGATGAGAATTAATTTTAAAAATCTCTCCATTTTTAGTTTTTTAGCTAATGAAAATGGCTTAGCTCATCTTCAATTACCTAAAACAGAAGAGATTTAAACAAATTTAATGTCTAATCATGAAAAAATATCTTTGCTGTAAATTAATGTGTACATTTAAATGTTAGAACAATGGGTGTCATTTAGCAAAGATCTTATCCTTACATAAGGACATGTTAGGAGGTCCGGCAACAGCCTAGCTTTCAGTCAGGAAATAGTTAACCCAAAAATATTTTTTTCCTGTTAATTTTTTTTTCTGGTTTAGATATTTAGGTTTTGTTTGCATATCTTTTAGGTAAATATTGGCACATTAATATGACATGATTTCTCTTTATTGTCTTCTGTAAGCTGTATTATTATTATGATTATTAATTATAATAAATGTGCTCCCTTTCTTTTTAAATGCAGTATAAAACTCCTAGCCTCTGTTGCTTTTCCTATTTAGTTTTATAATAAAAAAGACCTGATGTTGCTCAGCAGACATGCTGGTCGGTTCATAGACAGATAGTTGCTATACAAGAAAGTTTTTTTCTTTTTTTCTAATAATTAATTCCAATATCAACAGTGCCCTAAATACAAGGTGAGCTGCTTCTATTTAGCATTTCAGCTTTGGCGATGTTTCATGAGGCTTAATTGAAGATAAGACCAACTTTATCTCCTACTCAGCAAACAGCAGGGCAGAGCCAAGTAGGACGTGATGGATGGTCCCTCCTTGCTTCTCTTGTTGCTCGTTTCATCTCTCGCTGTGTTTAAAAATGACCCTTCAAAACACTGTGAAGGGTTGGAAACTAGTGTTCGCTCCCACACTGAAAGGAGCCGAAACATGCCTGCCTCGGTAATTCTTTACCATGGATTTTACAAGGAGACTTTTTTTTAGCATCCAGGCGCCCATTTCAAACATCAATATGGGGCTGTGTGCTGCTATCCCCTTTGGGTGAGTCCCACTGATGGCCTTCCTTCCTCGTATGAGGGGTTTCTGGCAGAGATGGACGCGCTGTGGGAACGGACTGACATTGATTTCTTCATCCCAGTGCACACACTGATGTATCGACTGCTGGGCTGATCAGTTAGAAACTTTCTGTTTGTTACTGTTAGCTGGAGCTGAAAGACCTTGAGCAGGAAGAGTCAAAGGCTGCTCTTGTTTTGTTTATCAGTGTTCTTCCTCCCAAAGTACTTATATATCTGCTGAACATTTCAAGAGGTAATTTAAGACAAGATAAGATTAATTTTTTCTTTTAAATTTTAAAGTCTAGGTTTTTCTGTGAGGAATCAATAACAACTTTATCGCTGCTCCAGGAGCAAGTTGCATGAACTCTTCAGCTCTGAAAGGCGGCCCTCAAACCCTCCGATAGTAGAGATGATGTAACCTTGATGGCTGCTCATTCATTAGATATTTTAATCGTGATTTAGTAACATACTGATGCCGTCCAGCACAGAAGTCAGACTGCAGGATGGAAAGGTCTTTCATTTCCTTCGGCAAACAGGTGCTTCTCAAAAATTAGAAAATGATTTGGTTCATTAATTCACTTCAAATAAGGAAAACTCCTTCATTAGATACTTTAGATTCAGTGTGTACAGAGTGATTTATTTCAAGCCTTCATGGTTCTGTTCATTATGATTATGGCTTACAGCTAAATTCAGCTTTTCATAAAACTATTATATAACATAAGATGAATTTAAAAAGTAATTCTGATGTATGTGTCGGTATGAGGTGTGTTTATCAGATTAAAACTACCTATTCAATAAAAACATTTTAAGCGGTTTTAAACATATTTTTCATCAAGCTTCCATTCATGTGTTAAAATGTTATTTTGTCAGTCTTAATTGAAATGTTGTGTTTTCATTAGTTGTAATCCTAGAATAATTTAAATGATAAAAAAGAAAGAAAGAAGTAGGGCTGGAATCATCTTCTCTCTGTGTAATTAATCTTTATGATGTGTTTCATCAAGTGAAGTTGGTTCCTGAAATGGATGAGTCTTCCAATAATATTCTAATTTATAGGTATGACGTTCGTCATGTCTTTGCCCACACAATCAAGAGGATTTAAATGATTTCCAGCAAAAAGTCTCTGATATTTGGAAAGGCTAATCTGTAAAAACTGCAGGCAGTATGTTTGCAAAGTGCTGCGTTTAAGCACATTATAGAAAGTTGAGTGGAGGGAAACACTGCTGTAAAAAAAAAAAAAAAGAAGGTGCTCAGTTTACAGAAAAAAACACATAGCCTAAAAAAACATTTAGGAACTGGGGGAGATTCTTAACACCGTTGTTTTGTTTTTTGTTTTTTTATTTTAAATTAAAAATATAAATTCTGGAACCTAAAGGAGGAGCCGAAAGGGAAAGCATCCAATTTGTGTGACGTTTTCACACTAAGTGACAATTTGAAGAGGCATAAATTTCGGTCCACTGCTCCACATATCAAGCCCAAAGAAAAACCAACTGCTAATTTTATTTTCTAACCAAACTTAGTAGAAGTATTAATAATTGATGTCATCTCTGTCCCTGACTGATCAGCCAACTCAGCTGACAGATCCCAAGTAGGAAGTACGAGAGTATTTACAGTAGAAGCTGAGATAAATCAGCAATCTTCCTTCAAACTCTGGAAAGTTTCTTTTCACAATCCTTCCAAGCTGTTGCCGTTACGCTTTTTTTGTTCATACTTTTTCCTGCCACTTAACTTTCTACCAATATAATTAGATTCAACAGTCTGAGCAGATTGTTGATCTGTTAACTCTCCTTGTGGAGGGTATTTTTTCATACTCAATTGCTAAAATAAATCAACCCTTTTTTAATTCTAATTTACTTAGATGCACCAGGTTTTCTGTGAACAAATAGTAAGAGCTCTTTATAATTAATGCCCTTTGAGCCACTTGCTTGGAATCTGCTGCTGAAAATTTTAATTGATTTGATCTTGATGGCTTTTAATTTATTAAATAATCTTTTCATCAACACTAATATCTTTCGCATCTTTGTTCAATAAAAGACTGAAACGCTCCAGGATGAACAAGCACTTTCCTCTCTTAAGAGGTATGTTTATAAATAGACTCTATTCAGTTTATTTTTCGTAACACCAATTTAGGACAGAAGTCATCTCAGCGTGCAACACAGAAAAGGTAAACACATCCAATCCAGCTAATCGTCATGTCGAAGTCAAAATAAACATTGTTTGTCTCTAACATTTGTCAAAGTGAATTATAGATCTGGGAAAGAGCTGCACAAGTCGCTACTTCCTGTTGTGCAGCTTTGTAGTCTGTTAGAAAACAGAAAATAAGTCAGATGAGTGTTTTTTGGGGTCGAACTCAAATGTGACAGATAACACATGCTGTAGAGGCAGAACACAAGAGGAGAACCCACCGCAGCTACTTCCTTTCTTTCAGGTAATGATGTTGATTTTCAGTTTGTGTAACTATGTGAGGTTTTTTTTTTCTTCTCTGTGTCTGATTGTCTGTTGGATACGGCTTTGAATCGCAGCAGCAGAGAAATAACCCAGCATACGTATTATGATGTAGAAGATATGTTTATTCTTGGTTATAATTTGGCTTGAACTGTTCTGAAAAATGGACTGAATCCCAGATACGGTGAATATTTATGTTCTCCAAACTCAGCCTGTCACCAGGAGCATCCGGGTTTGGTTTTGTGTCTTTTAAAAGCAAAGAAATTGCTTTGAGTCGTATTAATGGAATTCAGTCACAATTTAAGCAGCATGAGACAAGGTCAGAATCACGTCTAGCCCCAAGAAATTGATCTGACACAGATTCATTCGCGTGCAGCAAATGTGCGTTAAAAATGCATACTGCTTGATATTGTTGTATTAGAAATGTTGAAGCAATATTCACCTCTGACACGAGGAAAATGCATCCATCTCGCCTCCTGCAGAGAGAGTAATATTGTATAAATGCCACTATTTGCATTACAAATGAGAAAATGAAACTCTACATGTTTCTGGAAGAGTTTTTTTCCAATGAGTATCAAAAATGAGTGCTTCTTTTTTTATTCAACATTAGAGTTACTTTTGATCCCTTCACAGATGTAAACTCCTGCTGATCAAAATCATTACTGGCTCGACTACTCATGAAATATCATTTGATGATGGCTTTCCATTGGATATGCAAAACAAATGAAGTATGTCACTGTTGTGTCTGTAGTGCAACACTATAGTGTTAGATGATCTGTTGGTTTATTGTTTAATTACACAGTTAGAGCAACTTGCAAAAGTTTTATACTTGTTGAATGTTTTACATTTTGTCACATTACAACGATCCACAGATTTTTGCTGGGTAAACTCATGTAAGCTGTGTCTCATATTTCTTCCACCTCACAATTATGAGCTTCTTAGTGTCGTTCATTAACATAAAATACGTTAAACTTTTGCAAAATACAAAAAATTTCAAGGAGTGTTAAGGGGCTGTTAATGTAAAGTATATTGAAGAAAAAACAAATATGATGAAGGGAGATATCAATAGCCTGTTCTGTCTAAAGGTTTGTTGCAAAAAGACATCTGTGATGTTTTTTGTGGCGACTGCTTGGGTTGGAACCGTCTGTCCACTCATCCATACAACATTCGCATGGAGAAATCTATCCTACGCTGAAGTCTGTCAGAAAAAGAGAATATAGTTACCATTTTCCTATAACTACATTTATATCCCATCCTTAGTAGACGGTGATGGTTTTGGGTAAAGCAGCAATATGATGGCTTAGAACAAGTCACTTTGGATCCTGTAATGTGTTTTGTTTTTGTTTGTCTTTAATGACTCCTAACTCGAAAATGAAATAAGACCACAGGCAAATACAAAAATAGAGGCGTTAAAGAATCTTTTGAGCTAAAATGTGTTTAATAAAAAAAGACTTATTGGTTAAATTTTTGTGTATCTGTTTTAAGTGTTGTTTTGTTAAGGTTTCATGATTTCTGATTAGAGACCTAAAAATCTGTGAACATACCACTGTTCAATACAAAAATATATTAGCATTTAGGATCTGGTTTACCAAATCTATTTGGGTCTAATTAAAATAAAACCATGGGAACCTTCATGGTAAAAAAGTCTTGTTATATTTAACAGTTTGACTTAATAAATTCAACTTTAATGGTCAAAGGTTGATTTCTAATTGTAAATATTGATTGGGATAAGTTTGTTTTAGTTTTGTTCTTTAGTAAATTAACCTTATGTCTTCCAAAATCCGGATTATGGCCTATAGTCCAATGCTAAAAGAATCTTATATCAAGAAATAACTCCTGATTGATACAGTTGTTTTTGTTTGTTTGTTCTTTTTATCTTTGATTTGTGGGCTTAGGTCGCCATAGAGATTCAACCAGAAATAAGAATCTGAGAGTTTGGTACTTTTTAATGAAACATATTATTACAAATGAAGATCAGAGACTTACAATGTCTTGAAAAGCATTGGATTGCGATTCAGGAGTTTAGCTCACAGTAGCCACCGATTTATAGAGCCAAGTAACAAGTTATAAAGACTATTTCCAGAAGAAAAACCAACTGACAGAATCTAAAAATACCAGCAAGAAAAAGGGGGATCGCTGCATCTCTAACTTTGTTTGATTCCCTTGTGTTACTTTTTCGCCTGTTTGATTTCCCACATGCTTTTATCTGTGTTTACTTCCTGTTTTCTGTGTCACACCAGGTTTCCCTTCCAATCAGTACCTCTGCAATGCATTCAGGTAATATCTCCAGCAGTAAATAAGTCACTGGTTTTAAGTTATTTATTTGGTAAATTCTTGTAATGGTTTGAACTTTGAGTTAAGAGCTTTCAATGTGCAGCTCTTTACCTAGAAAAATAATTTATCTACTTACCCACCGCCTGAAATAGATACTAAATCCCTCCATCCAGCTTTTATTTAGCAACACTTGTTCTATTTAGTCATAGAATCTAATTTACAAGAAAATGTTTCGCTATGTGTTTTAGATTTTAGCATCTCTGCAGGTCTAATTTTGACTGCCTGTAATGTGTTTCAGTAATGGGCCACATAATTGCAACAATCACCTCGACCTTCTCAACTCCTCAGTCGCACAGACTACTACATTTGAGGGGCTTTTGGCTGCAAATAACAGCAAACAACTTCAGTGTGAATGGACTCTGTGGAGATGAAATGCACATTGACAGTTGGGGGCTGTTACCACTGGAAGCCTTCCAACGATTTTGAGCGCCTATCATGGGCGAGTTCTTTAACTGACAGTCAAAGCCGAGGAAAAAAGGCCTGAGATTGTCGCACAAAGACAACTGCGTCTGACACACACTGAGCCTTTTGGCCCTGATGCAGGATTTCAAATGTGTCTGGTAGGTTTTCAGGAAAAGAAAATGTAGATGCAAGACAGGTGTGTCATTAACATCTAAAGAGCAAGTTTAGAAACACTATTAGGGAGATGGGGCTTTCATGTTTGGGAAAATGTTACTTTAAGCTCTCTAAATATTCAGTGGTTTTATTTACTTACAAAGGATAACTGAGCAGTCAATGAATGACATCCAGGCATGGTTTTAATGCAAACATTGGTAGCAGATATTTGCATAATACAAACTTCCTCTCGTCGCTGATCTCTTAAATCTTGATGCGAGGTCAAGACTTGAAGCTCGATTTTGTTTCTGCAGCATGGAGAGGTGCATTGTGCTGCTGAAAGGGACATCTGGCATTAGGGCAAAACAGTTTGCATTATGGGTTGTAGTTGGTCAGTACTCGATTTATTTGACATCTAGATGAATATTAGTATCCACCAGAGCCATGCCTGCAGCGAAGTAAGAGCCCTGCCAGCGCCAACCAGACTGGTGACGTTGCTTTCCCAGACAAATGATGCATGTAGAGGCAGTTTTTCCCCATTTAATTGTTCCAAACTCCTGTTATAAATTTATGAAAATATTAAATGTGAGACGTATTCTCATTAATTTTATGTGCAAACTCATGACAGTTGAGATAAAATAGGTTGAAAATATGCCAAAGGTATTATTAGATGCCAACATTATTGCACTAAGAGTGGTGCCTGTAGCATTAACCAGTTTTCCAAAAACAAGACTTAGTTTATTTGTTCTTTCATAAATTAGCCTTAGGTTTGTGTTTGCGAGTTGCTGTTTGTCCTGTGTGTCTCTGTGATGGACTGGCTCCCTTGTGTTATAGAGTATCCAGAGGAAAAAAAGCATTTTAAAGTGCATTTCATGTTTTAAAGACTTATTCTGACAGTTTGGGTGGGGAGTTTATCTGCTGTATTGATGATTTTGACAAGAAAGATGCTCATCTTATTGTTTCATTTGGGCTGTCACACCGAGTAGACACAGGTCAATTTAATCCAAGGCCTCCGAGAAGATGGGAAGGAGTTAAACAAACAAAAGAGACCAATGAAGACAGCAAACATCCATCTAAAAGTGAACTCTACTCACTTCCATCTCTAAAGGAAAGGAGGCAAAGGGTTGTCTTTGTCTGCTGTTCTAATTTCAACATAAACATGTTTTAAAAACGTATTCCTTGTGACTTTAGCAATAAAAAATACAGCTATGTCTTGGTATTCATTGATGGATGAAATTAGAAGTGGGACCAAGTCATTGTATTGCTATTCTCTATTGGATCACGAGTATTTATCCTAGAGTCCGTTAAGTCCCAAGTCTGAAACTTCAAGTCCTTTTGAGCCTTTTCTTTTTTATTATACACTGCCTGGCCAAAAAAAAAGTCGCCACCAATTTTGTTGGACCGCCTTTAGCTTTGATTACAGCCACATTCGCTGTGGCATTGTTTCAATAAGCTTCTGCAGTGTCACGAGATTTATTTCCATCCAGTGTTGCATTAATTTTTCACCTAGATCTTGTATTGATGATGGGAGAGTCTGACCACTGTGCAAAGCCTTCTCCAGCACATCCCAAAGATTCTCAATGGG
>JAUZNJ010069431.1:9630-20516 GCA_034780135.1 Jordanella pulchra
GACTGCTGTATTCAATAGTCTAATATGCTGATCGGTGTCTTTCTGTGTGCTCACTTATGTAACCAAGGCAATCATATGAATTAGGGAGACTCTATAAGCCCCTCGGGTTTTCTTGTCTTCTTTGCACCTGCAGAGGATTTTATTCCGTTTTAAGCATTGTTTTTTATTGTGTGCATACTAATTAAAAAAATGCTATGAAAAAAAATACAAGTCATGAGGCATGGAAAGAGTATCAGGCTCTATAATGGGAGGAACCAGAAAAGAACAAAAATAACCAGAGAACTTATACAGAGGAAAGAGCAGAGAATATTAATAGTGGCTGAGAATTAGGTGGAGCAGCTGAGGTAGAAGGAAACTCCGGAAGTTGAAAGAGGAAGACTAATAACATGAATAGAGCTAAATTAAGAAAAAGAGAAACTAATAAACCAAGGCGAAACAGCTAATACTAATCCAGGGGAGTAAACTAGCAGATTAAACTGATATAGGAATACAGTTTCAACCTAAACACTGTTAGCTGAGCTTCAATTTGTTATTTTGATACACAACTAAACTTGTTTTTGCAGATATCGTGCAGTGGCGTCCTGGTCCCGGATTCAGGGGAACGGCGTTCCCATGGTAACAGCGGTGGAGATCGCTGTAATCTGGCTGCTGTCCATCATCCTCGCTGTGCCGGAGGCTGTAGGCTTCACCATACACACCTTTGAACGCCACAACGTCACCTTCAGGACCTGCATACTACAGCCACAGACTCCCTTCATGATTGTGAGTTGTTACAGGTCGGAGCTGATAGCGTGTTCAAGTGTTGGAGGTGTTTATGTGTGAAGTCTACTTGTGTGTGGCAGGGTGAGGGTTTTAGAGGTTTTTAAGTGATGGCAGCTTCTGTAGTCCTTTACACATAAACACATGTTTCAAAGACATTTTAAACATTTATTTCTGCATCTAAATAAACAAGTAACCTCACTAAAGAGGAAAATTGTGGAAATGAGAGCTAAATCATGCCATTAGGTCTGATATTTTCCCCAAAGAGACAAAATAAAACTTTTCAAACTGTGCATCAAGTTGATGTTCACCATATGATCCTGCAAAAGAGCTGGTTTTCGAAGGTCTTGTAGCTCCATGATGGATAATCATGAAGCTTTAGGGTGGAGGGGTTTAGGTCCAAATCCACAGGATGATGCTTCGTCTCCAGCAGTCTGGTTCACTTCCACGTTCTCTTTGTTGTTGTGTTTCTGGGCAAGGTCTCATTGACTTGGATAGTTTAGAGCTACATTTCCTGTTTATGTCTCCGGGTCATGACTGGAACCAAACATGCTCCGAACAGGCACTTAAATCTGAACCCAGGTCAGCTGATTTACAGTCAGCCATTAGGCAGACAACTTTTCCTGTTGCTACTTAAACCAAAACTGCTGGAAGAGTTAAAACAAGCAACTCTTAGTCAGTGAATCACCCTAATAATACCGTAATACAGCTCTTGTTGCAGAGAAATATCAGTAGAAAACAGTTGTGAGTAAAACAGAAATACATCATGGTGAGCAGGATATCTTGTTTATCCCTATGAAGTGTGATTAATGCTCAGTCACTGCTCTCTAATAACACAATAAGCAACGTTTTTTGAGCTAAGCATCTGGAACTTAGCTTGTTAACGTCCTGCAGCACTGAGTCAGATTTATATCCTTGTTCGAAATGAAATTTTCCACCTGTCATGACATTGCTAATAGCATAAACTGGAGATGATGCTGCTTCCACACATTGAATAAACTATCTGTCTGTGAATAATAATCTCATAGGAATTATTAATTAGGTTTAAGCTTTGCCATGTGTGTTCTCTTATCGTTTGGCGGATTGCGGTGAACCTCAATGTTTCTGGGTTGGCACCGTCATTGCCTACTTTATCCATAAAAAAACACTGTACTGTTTTGTTTTGTTTTGTTTTGTGATATTTTACCCAATGGACAAACTCTGACCTAAACTGAAACACTCGGCTAAAAATAAATCAGGGTGATCAAGATGAATCCAGCCAACACCATGACTTAATTTGCTCGTTAACTAAAAGCTGCTGGAGCTCCAGTGTCAGTTTCCATCCTAAAACCAGTTTATTATCACAAACTACTTAGAGCGAAAGACAGAAAGGATCCCCACTAAAGCTCACTGAAATTAGCAGCTTGTGAACAGTTGGACCAGAAGATAAAAATTGGTTCTGTTTGGCTGTAATTATGATGATCATAACTGAAGAAGTGAGAATAAGGCTTTAAACCCAATCAGTGTTTTAATTGTCATTTCTGAAACCAAGATGGTGGGATGGTAAATGTTTAACAGATGGTGTGATCATTTCACCCTGAAGAAAGAACAGTGAAGCTAACATGCTAATACTTTCATGAACTCTATGAGTCGTATATAAACTTCTGACAGGATCTGTACCAAACACACGTTAGGATTTCCTGTTTGGTTCTTTACTGATGCAGGTTATCCATTTAGATTTTGAATCCCCCCATGGATTTGTCTCATAGCTCCTTGAATAAATCTGCTAACATTTTTATCTCAGATGTTTGTCCCGTTGTCTTAGTAAAATTCAAATATTCATTACGTGTTTGGACTAGAGAAGATGAAAAAAAAAGGGGGGGTTATCTCCAGCAGCCCCGAGTGAAATCTAATCAGAGATATTAGGCAGGAAAAAGATCATCCTTGGGAGCCAGCAAACATCCGGGAGGATCAGGGAATTAGCAGGAATTCATTTCTGTAACACAGTTAGCAGAGTGACAATCAATCAAACATGGAGGAAACCACGTAGTTTCAGGTAAATGGTACATTTCATTGTTTCTAAATCTTTCTACCTCAACCAGACATCATGTTAGATCCAAGCTTTGGGATCATCTGTTCATCTCTGTTTCAGTTTTACCGGGACGCCAAGGACTGGTGGCTGTTTGGCTTCTACTTCTGCGTCCCTCTGGCCTGCTCAGCTGTTTTCTACGGCCTCATGACCTGTGAGATGCTGAGGCATCAGAAGGGACACCTGAGGATCTCGCTGAGTGAACACCTGAAACAGGTTTGCAAACAAAATACCCTTAAACGGATAGTGAAGTCAACATTTTTATTAAGATTTATTTAAAATGCATCTAAAAACCCTTAATCCGAAACCAAAGACTTTGTTTTGGGTATTGAGATTTTAAACACTAATCAAATAGGAAGAAAAAACTGATATTATCCCATATTTTTTGGAATTTAGCACAATATTTTGTGGATTAGTGCTAAAGTACATCTATATACTGTGTCTTTTAAGCTTTTCCTCCTCAGCTGGTGTTAAAAAGTGTAGGAAGACTCTCTGATATCTGCTGTGACATGATTTTTAAGAGGTGGTTAAAGACCTTTTAAATCCCTTTAATCAGTATTTAAATTGAGAATTCATAGCAACAGAAACAAGAGGGAACTCTGACTAATAAACTACTTAATTCAGTTTTTCCACAAATAGGCTCCAGTTTTTATGAGATAAAAAAAATAATTTTCACAGTTTTTTTCTGCTTTTTGATAAAAAATAGTGGATTCAATGACAAAAAACGATCCAACAGAAAATAGCTACCATAGACTGTAATTGGTTAAACTTTTCTAGTGTTAGCAAATAAACTGGTGAATAATAATTAACTGATTTCTTATAAAGTAGAGATGATCAGATGGAGATATCCCTTTTTTATCCTTTTAAGATTCTCCTTGAAGTTAAAAGTCTGCGTAAGAGTTAAAATCTATTTTCTAAAGCTTTGCACGAGTAAAAAGTTTTAAAAGTTTCAACTTTTTACTCTAAAACATGGGAGGATTGTTACAATTATGATTGTCATTTCCTCTTTGCAGCGTCGTGAAGTGGCTAAAGCTGTGTTCTGTCTGGTGGTGATCTTCGCGCTCTGCTGGTTTCCTCTCCACCTGAGCAGACTTCTAAAGAAGACCGTCTACAAACCGCATGACATTCACCGCTGTGAACTCTTGAAGTTGGTGACAAATCTAAAAAGCAAATGTCGAGCATTTGACTGGTTCTGTTTTCAAACTCTCTTCTCCTGTTGGTTGCAGCCTGCTGCTGGTGCTCGACTACTTCAGCATCAACATGGCGACCATAAACTCCTGCATCAATCCCATCATCCTCTTCTTCGTCTCCAAGAAGTTCAAGAACTGCTTTAAGGTACAACGTCATGGTGTTTTGTGGCTTCCAGGTCCTGGATCAGTGTGACCTCAGGGGTCATCGGGTCATGAGAGACAGATTTCAGATGGGGGGTCTTTACGATGTTATGAGATAGCAGCTATCAGCAGGACAGTAGGGAGTCGATTAAACACAGATGGGTCGCGACCCCTGATAAGCGGTTTGTGGGAAGACAGCTTATTTAGAGGGACGCTCCACTCAAAAGTGACATGTTTACTGTCTTGTTCTTTTTACATATTCTGAGAATTTTAGGACCATTTCTCTCCCTGCTTCATTTTATTTGTTTCAAATGAAAACAACAATTTTCCAGTAAATTCTGCAGTTAAAACTAACAGGATTTTTATTATTTTTTATTTTTTTGCAAATAATGAACCAGATTCAAGTCAAATAAGCTGAAACATTATTCAGAGATCTATAGAACAATAAGAAGAAGACAAACTTGATCTAAATCAATACAGTCCAGTCCCCGCAGCATGATGCTGCCATCACCATGTAAGTAAATCAAACTGATGTCGATCGTAACTGACTGACCCACTTTCTTCCCACCTTATTATATTTCTTATATTTTCTTCTAAATCTTATGCTGGTTAAACTTTTAGAAGGACGTTTCTAAACAGGAAAAAAGGAAGGTTAATATTTTACAAAATATTTGCCTCAGATCAAATTTCAGATGTTAATGTATTTCGTATTTTTTGTTTCGTATTGTACGAAATCCTTTTAAAAGTGACAGATCAGGGCTGCAGACTCACTTCCAATTTCGTTGCTTAAACAAAATTTAATCCCACCTTAAATGAAAAAAGTATTAGAATAACTTTTCCTCGCTTTTTACAAAAGATGAATACTTGAAACTTCAGATTTTCCACCCTTTTCCCATTATACCCCACTTTTCTCCAACCCTTAAGGTTTTTCTTTTTATCACAAAATACCGAGAGGATAGTCTCTTGGGATGCTCGTTCATGATGGTCCTATTTACTGTTACATAAGTGATAAATTAGTTCATTTTGTCCTGTTGAATTCACATCCTGTTGGCTACAGTTTATGGGATGTTTTCTGACGACAGGAATGGATATAAATGCATTTTTTGGTGTCAGCGTGACTCCCTGCAGCAGCGTCTCCATCAGGGTTTATCTTCCTTCTGATGGAAATGATGTCCAGCTCAGGCCGTGACGTTCTCAGCCTGTCTGTGGAAGCTGCTATATCGGCTGGTTTTGCCTTATGTGGCTTTCGCTGAGTATTCAAAACTCTGTTAAAAATTTCAGGCATGTCATCCAGGTTATCTTGCCTCAGCCTTGGAGATTAGAAATGCATTTGGTCAAAAGAGGTCAAGGCTGTTTACTGGAAATGAAGCTGTCATAAAAAAGCTGACCTCGCAAACACGGGAATAAAAATGTGATTCTGTTAATATGTGCTTTGCTTTAAAAGGAAAAGTCTACAAAGAATTCATACACACTTAAAACCAAACCTGGTTGTAAATTATCTTATCTCTTTGAGCCTCTCTCCTCACCTCCCACTAAACAATCTCCAGTTATTAGTCTGAACTTTGACTACCATTTAATGTTGCCTCTTTCTGTTTAGATCTAATTATCTGACTTTCTTCTGTTAATTGGCTAAAAATAAAAATTAAGGTAGTCAGAAAGAGAACCAAAGATTAGATGCATTTAATTAGCAGATGTGAATACTAGTGACACATCCTTAATTGAATCAATGGTCCTATTAGTAGGATATGTTCAGGCTTAGAAATATGAGGTGCCTCCAGGGACATAAATTAGAAATTAGTCTTCCACATATATATGGAAATAATTTCTGATTTATGGTGGAATCTGATAGCAGGGAGCTACATCTTTGTATAATTGTCAAAAAGTGTCTTCATCTTAGACAGAAATAGAGTAATTTAAAACAAATACCTTAAACATATACACAATACCTTAAGTTAAAGTTTAGAGATACCAATCTGAGTGAAAAAGAAAGATGACCAAATGTATTTTTTTAAGATATCCGTTCATATCCAAATGTGGTTATTAGCAGGTCTGGGTTTAGGCTAGAAAGGGCACACGGCTAAAAAAAAACCCCAAAAAGTCCAGTTATTAGATTACTTTCTATACAAAAGACAAAACTGAACTTCCCAAAAAAACATATAAAAGGACATTTATTGATATCTAGTGTTTGGAGGCTAATTCTCTGCTTATTTGATTGTTATACTGACTTTAAAAGTCTTCTCATCAAGAGGCCTAATGACAGAAAAAAAAAGTAAAATTTGAATACTTTAAAATCTTTGAGAAACATTGAATAAACTTGAAGAACCATTAAGAGTTTTTAATGCCTTTTCCCCACTGGCCAAAAAACTGTTTAAACTATCAGCTTTTAGCAGCAGTGGGATCGTCGACCGACTCCACTCAGCTATTTTACATGATACCATTGAACGCAACATACTTACATCACATCCCATCAGCCGCGTCTAATATAATAAGTCAAAACAACTCTGCTTGCATTCAATAAACATGGATAATTTCAATGGGGAAACAGCTCAAGATTGTTTTTCTAACCTGAAGATAAAAGATTTTAGAAAGCAGGGATGATTCAAGACTTTTACACGGCACTGTAGTCACAAATGAAGTCTCTAAAACTCACATCAAGTGCTAAATAAATTGAAAACAAGCTTTTTCTTTTCAAAATAAAATGAATATTCAAGGATGACGGCAAATCAATCTTTTTTTATCAGCAAGTTTTTTTTAACAAAAGTAAAAGGAGGAGTTTAATATTTCGAGGTAGGTGTGACTGACCTATTTTATTTTAAAAAGCAGCTTTGATTTCTTTCTTTTCATTGGAACTTTTCCTGAACACTGGTTATTTCTGGTAGGTCAGTGTGAAGCATTTCTATATAAGGTGCCACTGATTTATGTCCCTGGTGGCACCTTATACCCTGCAGGTCAAACATGGGAATAAAGAAGTCCGACTTTCGCACAGCTCCTCCATAAAGTCTTTGTTTCAATTTTTAACGCTCCTGTCTGTGTGTCTCTGTGTTTTTCCACAGTCCTGTCTGTGTTGCTGGTGTTACTCTGGCTCCCTCTCCAACAGCATGCAGCCGCTCCATCACGGGACCAGCCAGCAGTACAAACACACCGACCACTGAGGGACACCCCTCAGCAGCCAGTCTGACACAAATATATTCTCCTCTATTCAGTTTTAATCTGTGCACATGACTCTGTTTGCTTTCCTTTGAGTTTTTTAAGCTTTTAGGGGAACTCTTAATATGACAGGATACGACATTTAAGACAATATTTAAGCTTTCAGGTTGTAAACGGAGCAACAAAAGGAGGGTTGTTTTCAGTTTGGTGATGAAAATTGTGTTTCAATGATCATCTTAAACCTCAGCCACCTTTGAGAAAATTTCTGACACAGCATTTAGAACCAATAACTGACAGTAAACAGCAAAGTTTCATCTAATCTCATGACACAAGATATTCTAGTTAAGAAAGTATAAAAGAAAACCATACAGATAGGAACAAAACTGTTGGCACCCTGACAAGTAAACTCACATTTTCTTGCAGTATCATCATTTATTAACAAAAATCCATCCTTTAATTTAAGAACTGTTATTCTTGTCTCTCCCCCCCCCACTGACGTAATTGTTATCTCTGCTGTTATTGTTCTATATAACTTCATTCTCATTTGTAAAATTCTCAGTCGTTTTGCATATTATAGTGACAAGAGTTTGAAAATAAGGAAATAGAAGTATGGAAAAAAAAGTTGCTTTTTTCCAGTAGAACAACTCTTACTATCTCACTAGAACCAGGGTCATTCACTCTTAAATTAAATGTATAGCTCATTACCAGGCGTCTGTAAAACTCGATGGTATTTATAATTTATAATGATTAGATTCAGGTGTTTTCCATAAAATGTTTCGGACAGTGTCTCTTCAGACCTGGAGTTTGACGCCCCAGATCTAGTTTTTCAAGACCCCAAAAACTACTAGATGTTTATTTATTTGAGTTTTTTTCGGATTTAAAAAAGAAACATGCTTTCAGGAGCCATAGGTGTTTGTATTTTAGTAATATCTTCTCTGTTTATTGTTGATAGAAAAGTTTTGTCATATTCGGTCGTTTATTATTCCCATCAGGGGTTTTCCCATATCTGTTGATTTCATTTGTTTGTGTTGGTTTCTAATTTATTTCTTGTGTTCTGTTTATTTTAGCTCATTCCCTTGGATCAGTGTTAGACCGCTGGTTGTTAGTCTCCTTTGTGTTTTATTCAGGCGATCTCCAGTCTTCCCTCAGTATATAAGCTAACGTGTTTTATTGCTCATTGCTGGTCCCATCTGTGCTCCATGTCCCGCTCGTCTTGTGGTCCTGAAATCCACCATTTTCCAACATGTTCAGCCTCTGTATTTAGGCCCAACCACAGTATGTCCCAGGCCCATAGCATGACAGATCCTCCACTGTACATAGAAGTGGGCATGAAGTACTTTTAAAGAGAATATATCCTTTGGTTTAAATCATGCCTTTAGTGTTTTGTTGATTAAATTACATCCAGTCTGACTAGGCTGTTCCTTGTTGACCGTTTAGACAGCCTGTTTGTATGTATGTAGCGTCGGTTGTCATGGAAACTTAGTGATATTGAACCTCCACTCTTTGTTGATATTTGTAGATTTCTTTTTACCCCTTTCTTGTCATCTCATGGTTGTGAAAGTTAAAAATTATTTATCATTCAGCATATTTGTCCCTTTACTTATGTGTTGCTTGTAGATTTTGGGAATTCAGGGCATCTGATCAACTTAAAGTGATGAAAAACAATGTGAATTTCAGTTGAATTAATTTCAAAGGAACTGTTAAAGGTGATCACTGAGTTTGTTAAAGCGTTTTGTTTTAACTTTGAATTCTCTGTTAAGTGTTAAAGGTTACATTTCTTATATATTTAGTGAGAGCTTATGCTGCTGTAATGAAGCTAAATTTATTTCACAGCCTTATCATCGTGCTTCTCTAAAGATTCACTTGTCACCACAGAGATCAAAATAACTGTAAAGCCAGATAAGGTTCTTTTTTTATTGTTTTGGCTGTTTTTAAGTGTCCTGTTTTTATTTTCATTATCAGTCAGTCAGCCTCTCTCTGTTCTTAAGCATTAATCATGCTGTAGTTCCTGATGGAGGAAGGAAAAATGGGAGAACTGAGTGCAGCAGCGTTAACAAAGACATGATGGATTTTTCAGATCAACTACAAACGACTGCTTGAAGTCAGGGTAAAAGGAGAGATTAAATCTGGTCTGCATTTTGCATTATGGCTGAATGACAACAATCCCCCCCTCATAAAGACAAGTTGGACATCTTGAGACTCAGTAGAAAACTTTAAACAGAACTATCAACAAAAATCTACCCTTTTATTGTATCTTCTTTTCTGCCGTTTTTATTTAATATATTTAACTACAATAAGTTTGCATCGATCCACGGAAAGCAGCGTTATCTGTGTTACAGTGGCCTCTGGAGGCTAATGCTAGTATTACACGCCTTTTATCACAATCTGAGCTCACTTCTAACACTGGGAAGGGAAATTCTTTGATTTTTTTATAGACAGACTTATGTATAAAGTGAAACTTGTTCTGGTGCTTTGAGAGCTACCAAAACAACTAAAATGTCACCAAAGTTATTTTGTCTAAAGTTTAAGTTGTTGTCTTGTTTTTGTTAGATGTTGTATTTATCAATAAAAATATACCACCAACAAAAAACATGTTTGTTTTCTTGATGATCGATCCTCACCTTAAATCTTTTCATCCTTTATCAGTCCATCCAAAAGCTAAATGGAGATGGTTTAGTAAAAAAAGATGCCATTGCAACATGGATTTGAAAATGTAAAGTGAAAAGGGAAACTAATGGAAAGAGGAACTAAATGTTTAATAATGACGTTTTTTTAAATCTCAATTCACAAATAAGATTTACAAAAAATGGTTTTGATTTGATTTAATAATGGATTAATTATTAGAAGCTCTCTTTAATAATTCAGCTAAAAGTGTGCAATCATAAAAAGCTTTTATAATTGTATTTTTAGTTGTATGATTTAAATGTTAAATTTGAAATTGTGTATTTCATTTAAAAGTGACCCTTCTGGTCCTCCATAGATTTCTATTTCCGAAATGTTAAGCCGTTATGGGGGAAACTTATTATCTGTGTGGTCATTTCCAGGGATTTCTCCATTTAGTTGTCTTTTTAAAGGTGTTGTTATGTTGCCACATACATACAATTCAGCTCTATGTTTATTTTTCACAGGGATTCTTGAAAAAAATTTGTTTTCCTTTTTTATTCTGTCCGTTTTTCTGTTTAAAGTGTATTTTTTTCTGGTTAGAGAGATCCTGAATGGATCTAAACATGTCCCTCATACTATAACCTGGTTAGAGTATAAACAGCCCAGCCAGTGTCTGTCCTCCGCCCACTATCACACTGATCGCAGATCGGAGCTGCCTCTGTTTCCTCCCGATGACGTCTGGCCGTAAAGGCGGCGGATCGGCTGCTGAGCGGAGCCCTCGGACCTGACGGTCGTTGAACGGATTTATCGACCACTGATCAGATCGGAGCTTTTTAACCTGAACCGGACTTCGGATCATCGGTTTAGCGGTTAGCGGTGTCGGATGGAGGAGGGATGCGTTGCCTAGAAACAGAGAGGGACGGAGGGCGGAAACAGGCCAAGCATCACAGCAAGTAAACAACCTTCAGCCGCAACAT
>JAUZNJ010069442.1:4114-26005 GCA_034780135.1 Jordanella pulchra
CCCCCCCCCCCCCGGGGCAGTTGAGTCGAGTGCATCATAAGTTTAAAAAAAAAAATAGATGCAGCCCTTTTGCAGACAAAAGAATTGTTCCGGATAAAATCAAGCAGCAGAAGCCAAATGGTTGCACTGATCTAAACTTAGCCACGGATTCCACAGTAATTGACTCAAGCTCTCATCTCTCACCTGCAGTCCACCCTTTGCATCCATTCCACTTGTGTTTACACACACTGCAAAGACTGCTATTATCCAGTGTTAACCTGTGCTGTAGTAGAGATCTAGTGTCACGTTCAAGGACATTACGTTTTTTTTTTTCTTCTGCATGTATGCGCACACAAACAGACACACAACAACACATGCCTGGGCTGTGTCAGGGATCAAATCGTGAACCTTCAGAGGCACAGGGCAGCGAGAGCGCACAGGGCCACGCTGCTGCCCCCTGCAGACACACATGGGAACAATGTATAGGAGCGAAGCAGTGGACAGAAACGGACAAATCCTTATTTCTTCAGCTACAAACACACGCACACATACACGCATTTTAAGACAATGCATGGTTTTATGCAATGCAAAGCACAGACAAGGCACTTTTTTCTTTGCTTTTATAACACGCTGCCCTCTTACAGAAGCAGTCGGGAACACAGCTGTAAAACAACAGCGTGATATTTTAATGCAAAATGATGCTTCCAATTTAAAAAAAATACTATGAACATAAATGAGTGAGCTTGGGTTCAGTTCCTTCAAGTTGCGACAGTTTCGGACTCAGGTGTTGCCGTCCAGTCTTCGAGACCAAATGCTTGAACTACAATCATCTGTTTTGTGTTGAATTTAATAGATTATAAGCATGTTAAAAGTGAGAGCTGCTCCTCGTACAGAAAAAGAGATAAAACTTCCCCATGTTCTCTGAGCCCTCTGAAGGAAATACAACTGTGATCCAGCAGCAGCTTGCGCGTAAACGGAGCCGCTTGTTCCGCCAAGTTAAGTTCATTAAACGCTGCACATCCAGTCGTCTGCAACACATACAGGATAATAAGCTTGCATCCCAGAGCAGAGATCAGCGAGGTGATCTCCCCGCTGTCATGCACTGAAAACACCGTGCACTGTGCCCTCAACGCCGCACTGATGCCCGGCCAGTTATCTCTGCGTGTGAGTGCACCTCCGCTGGAGGACCCGTCTCAGTCTATTTCCGACTTGTGTCGACATGCAAATCGCAAACAAAGTCCGGCTTAATTATCAAAATGTCAGCAAGCACGCGGCGTGGCCTTACCTGTGGAAAAGCGTTATCTCCCTCCCGGATCGATAATTTCTTCTTTACACCATTAACTCTCCGCCATCTTCGGCACTGTTTGTTTAAATGGGAAACACTCCCGGAGCCCTTAGCCAGGTCTGTAAGTTGAGTCGGCGTGGTGGCTTATGGGTAATTGAGTTCGGGCGTGAAGAGCAGAGGAGTTCCTGCAGCCTGGTCTAACAAGGAAACGGACTACAGATAAAACTCCACCAGACCAGAGGAGGAGGAGGTGACAGAAAAGGCACCGTCTGTCTGGCAGCCTACAAACGAATGTCAGCCACTGAAGAGGTAACGATACCTCGGTGTGTCTGATATGCTCATCACTAAGAAAATACACAGTCAGACTAATTCAAGTATAGCGCGTTTTTTGTAATCAAATATACGTATTTAATTTGATTTGCACTGGCATGTTAATTTGATTTGATAATATTATAAAAAGGATAACATAGCTACATAAACACCAATAGGCCAGAAGATTGTACAATATCCCATATAGAAATTATTTTAACAAAAATATATCTGTGATTACTTTTGGTCACTCTTAAATGGTTGGAATGATCAAACTAATTATTATCTTCAATACAGACTTTGACTAGGCCACTCCAAATAACTCTTTTGTTGAGGAGCATAGACTTGTTGTTTTGCTTTGGATCATTGTTATTGGTGACAAACTGAGTTCTGATCATTCTCCCACTTAATTTCTAACAGAGAGCGACAAGCTGAGCTCGCCAGCAACCAAAGGACCACTAAACGAGCAAGTAAATTAGCTTCTGCCGGTACTTAACAGGATGTTTTTCATTTGTTGTCCTATATACAGTGACTCGTGATTTATCTGTGTAATTGTGTTCAGAAGTCACCAAGGGAACTGCTGTTGCAATCAACGTTGCATGTTTTTTCCAGTGCTCTTTGATTGTTTTTTTCTTTTTTATGTGTGAGTACATGTGTGTGTGATTTTGGTTATCCTCTGGTGGTGTCTACCAGATGGTACCTCATTTTTGCTTAGGAGGGATTGCTGCAAAGTTCATAACTTAATTCCATAACATGCCCGCTGTCACCAGGACCTCATGCAAAAAGCCTAGGTATTGTTCTAAACTAATAAGTTTGTCCTGGATTATAACTATATAAGTCCTCTGAAATCTAAATATTTAAACTCTAATCTATGTAGTTGTATTGATTTGATGGTCAATATAAGATGCACTTCATTGTGACTAGGAGCTATACACGTTAACTGTACTAAAACCAAAAAGGATAACAAAAAAATAAACTTATTGGAAAATTAGGATTGAAAGGATGCACATTTTACAGTGTTACAAACTATACATACTTTTTCCAACACCTCAAAGGCCCTTTAGGTTTCAGAGTCCCATAGATTTGCATTGCAGAGCCTTTGAGTTTTGCATAATTTAAATTTAAAGATAAAATAAATACAAAAACACTTTATGCCTCTCGGGGGAAACCAGCATCATTACCAAAAGCCAAGTGGTTCATTAATTAATAACAATCGAGATCTACTGATGTGTTTTTACTTTAAAAGTTCAAATTAAACTTAGTTATTTAATGAGACTGATGGGGATGACAAACAGGTGACAAATAGGAGAAACAGAAATTGTAAAACTTGTGAACACTGACAATTTCCTCTTTGGATCTAAAGGTTTTATTAGGTACTTGCAAAGATTGCCTCTTATTGTGGCGGGTAGGCTACTGCTTACAAAGTGTCTCTCAAAAGCGTATCCACCCTTTGATTAAACCTTTAAACTCGTCTTCCAAAAGATCCAACAATATTTTTAGAAGAATCTATTTACATAAGTGTGCACATGCTTAGAAAATACCTCACTCAAAGCACTGTTTGAGGCATTTTCAACATCTTTAAATGTTTGGTGATAGAGAAACATGATCTGGTCTCCATTAATGTATGGAACTGTCTAGGTTAATACATATTGTACATAGAGCATGTGCTATGACCTGCCTCAGATGCCACAATGGCAATGAGACAATCCATTTATGCAGGTTCTTAAATATACATTAGTCACTCATAAACTGAGGTCAAACTCAAAGGTTCTAATATGAAGTATGAAATCAGTGGAAAGTTTATGTGCAGTCATGTAGAAGCAAAATAATTTACAAATGAAGAGGTGGTAGCATCTGTGAGGGACATTCAGGGGCTAGATCAGAATACCTGAAATTGGTGAGGACCTGGAAGTAGGCCCTTAGTCGTCATAATAAGAGCAATGTGAATAGTGCTGGCGGTAAGAAAGGAGCTAGGACCAGGGGGCAGGATGCTTTTAGAGCCAATACAGTTAGCTTTGGAACCTAATCCCTTCCTTAGTCACCGCCAGAGGCTACAGTATATGGTTGCCCACAATCTTTTCAATGACATGTTGTATAGTCACAGACTGGCCTACAGAGATGAACAAAAATACATTATTTCATAACATATAATCTGTGTGACAAATTAGCTAATGTCCTCACCTTTAAATGTTTTGGGTCTTATAACGGAGAGCTCCATCAGTTTGCTACATTTGTGTTTCTTTTTTTTTTGTAGTTCTTCTAAGGAAGGATTTAGTCCGAGAGGTGGTTAGTAACTAGTTACACTTAGTTACATTTACTAGAGCAATTTCTTGAGAAAAATGTACTTTAAGGAGTATTTTTTTTCTATATAGTACTTTTTACTTTTGCTCAAGTAAAAATTTCATGAGGTATCTCTACTCAACTCAATCAATGAAGAACAGGCTTGTTTTAAGCAAAATTACACCAGAGAGACAAACACCTACAGTTAATGTCTAAGCGAGACTCCTGTTTTTCCTGCAGCTCATTTGTTCTAATGTTATTTTCCATTTGCTGATTCTGACATGTCATTTGGAGGCCAAGTGGAAATAGAGCAAACAGTTTACTGTATCATGTTACAGGAAGTAAGCTGACATATTCTAACATACACGGATAACAGACTATCAGTAATGACATCACAGATTTTATAGCACAACTTTTCATGGAAAACACATTTTGAGGTGTTTCTTCCATCTTAAATTATACTAAATTTTATATGTTTATTTTTTCATTTTCAAAACGTGCAGATAACTCAATGTTTTATAAATTGACATAATTTTAAAACGTTAATTCAGATATTATGATTTGTTAACTCAGTACTTGTTACTACTTATTTTACTAATTTATTGTATGACTATCTCTTACTTTTACTTGAGTAAAAATATGGTGAAACAGTGCTACTCTTATTTAAGTACTCTACACACCTCTGCCTGGTCCCAATTTGACCAGTGTCACTCATGAATGTGTCTAGATTCACCACAGCAGTCCAGAGACCCTATCCTATCCTGGATATTGTTCTTCATCTTCAACAAGTGAAGGGATAGGAACTAGAACCAGAAAAGAGGAGCTACAATCTAACGTATTTGGATCCAGCCTTAATGCCCAACCGAACAGGGGTGGTAATAGCATGTTTTAAAATTGAGGTTAAACAATGCTGTGCACAGCATACTGGCAAGGCAAAGAGGGTAATTTCTCTTTAGAAAATAACCAACAATGTCCAAGATTACCAAACCATGCTTTACCTTTAAAACTCTCTTTCTGAATTCCACAGCTGCTCTGTGAGCAGGAAGTCCACCCTGATCACAGAAGATCCTTCTCATCTTCTCCATCACTCTCTCCAGCTGTTAACCTTAAGCAAAATATTTGAAAATCCCTCTGGCTTGGAAAGTATTTTTTAGAGTATCTATTGTGTTTTAAATGCAGGAATTCTGTTGTTGGAGCCTATCAAAAAATAACTTCTGTTACAATCTGGAACAAAATGCAAGTCTCCTTTCTGTTTCTATTCTACTCTATATAAAGCATATTTATTATTGAAGTACCAGGCAAGGGGGTAAAATGAGCTAGCGCACATATATGTTGAAATAGAAAAACATTTTTCCAGAGACATGGAGGATCTTACATGGCCAACCTTCAAGAAAGAACCTTTTATAAAATATTTTTCATCTGTGTTTTGTTTTTGTTCTACTTAATGAAGTCAATTAAGCTTCAAAGGTTTTGAAGAAAATTAAAAAAAGGCTTAACTATGTATTGTTTCATATTTAAAAATGTTTAATGACCTCTAGCCGTTTACATATAAATTCAGGAATGGTTGAGCCTCTATAGAAAATATATTATTGATGCAAAAAATGTGCTATTTAAATTATAATTGTACAAGTCACATGCAGAAAAAAATTAAGAGAAGATGGTTGCATACATATGTTTATCTGTATTAAATCAAACTGTTATCCAGCATCAAAGTAGGCAGGCACCATTGTTACCCTATAAAAGTAGTTGTAAAATCATTTCTCTTATTTGCTACAGGGATAATTTTATAAGATTATTAATAAATCTTAGGACATGTACACATCATTAAATGTTTGTATTCTGACTAAGCAGTCACAGAATAAGTTGTGTTCCCTTCAAAGAGATAAGCCCAACTTGACTGCACACCTGAGAAATGAGTGGTTCATTAAGCAAGAGGTAAATTAACAAAACACAATCACAAACAAAGAAACCCTGCTTAAAGGGGATTCGGTTTTTTCTACATAAAATAAAAGTGAAGATTGTAGCCTTTTTAAGTATATTGTTAGATTATTATTACTTCTGCCAAAGAGGTTATGTTTTTAGTCAGGTTTGTGTGTGTGTGTGTGTGTGTGTGTCTGTCTGTATGTCTGTGAGCAGGATAACTTGAAAAGTTATGAACAGATTTTAATGAAAGTTTTACTAAAGGTGCATCTCAGGCCAAGGAATAATCACTTAAATTTTGGCGATCGACTCTTCCTTGTACACAACAATCCATTGTCCCCGCTTTTTAAAAAACTTTTAGAGCTCAACCCCTTTATATTTATTTGTTTTGTATTTGCAGTCAACTCTGCAGAAGTGATCACACAGCTTGAATATAGTGCCTGTCTCCCAAAAAACTCATGGAGCAGCTTTTCTGATTGGTCGATGCTCTGTGTCAAGCTGCAAAAGTTGTGATTTCTTAACTCTAGCGTTAATTGTGGGGAAGCTCTGATGCTGGATTGCCAGGACTCTTAGACGCCCAAATGCTTCGATGCACCGTCCCTGGTGCTCGATCGAGCTACATTAACTCTCAATGCTGCTTGATGCCGTCCCTCATAGACTTTGCATGTTAATCAGATGCTTTGAGCCCAAACGTGTTCAGAGTGAACGCACCTACAGCCATAATTTGGGGCAAATTTTGCTGCTTGGCGAAGGTCTGTGCTCTATGAGTGCTTTTCTATTTATATAATTGAACAATAATCAAATGGTCAGACTTTACTGTCCTGTACGATTACACCTAATTTTGGAATAAAACAAATGTTCTTAATATGTTTTTATCCAAACTTATTAGCTGTTTGATATGTTCTCATGCATGAGCACTCTTGTTGATACATGCTTTTAAAATGTATATCCTAAAGTTCCTCATTCAAATCACAAACGCATAGGTCAGAATCTTTATTTCATTTTGGTCTGTCTAAAGAATCAAATATTCTCACATAAAACCAACACTGACATTTACCTTTCTGCTCTGTAAATGGCTGGTTATATGAAACACGTGTTTGTATTTGTCACATACTCTTCCAGTCGCTCATAAGCAGACAGATACTAAATGTCACTTCACATCCAGCAGCCTTTACTGAACTGGTCCTGGTTTGCCTGGAGGGGATGCAAATACTTCAGGCCACATATCTTTTATGGATGAAACCCATATGTGGGCTCCATATGCAAGCTGGCAGGGTTGAAGACGAGCAACGGCATTGGTGCTTGAGTGGCCTATGAACTAGGACGGAGAGTTACAAAATCCGTCGCCATGGTGACACCAGACAGACAACAGCACAGATGCACGGACAGATACGCATGAAAGAAAGAGACAGTGAGAAAAAGGGATCCTGCTGTGTCACTAACACTGTGCCTGAAAGAGACAAGGAGGCAGAGACCAAGAAGTGGGACATGATGATGGGATTGTGGAGTACAGTTTGAAGAAGTCTCAAAAGATGCAGGAACACAATCACACATAGAAGGAAACTGTGCCTGTTGCCTAAAAGAGAAAAAAACTAAATATTTTAAACATGCACAAAGCTGAAATAGGTGAAGAAATGAATTATACTTTGAAGTGTGTGGTGAAGGAAGACAGGAGGGATCAGAAGAAAAAGTAAAAGGACACATATGTTTCTCTTGAATGGAACATGGGACAACATAAAAGACTGGAGAGTGTAAAAAAAAGTTAGCTGTGTGAGTCAGTCATAAGCCTGTATGCTTAACCCAGACATCCACATTTGAAGTGAAAATGTGAACACGACAGGAGCGAAATAAGAGCAGAAATTTTACTGGGAAGCTACATGGGGATGTATCTCTCTGCCATTTTATGCAATGGCATTTTTTTATAACTGCACTCAATTATGATTATGAATATATAACATAACTAGAACTGGAAGTTATAGCTAATTAATAGTTCATTCAGGATCAAGGTTAAAAATCAATAAATGATCATTAGTGAAATGATTATAATTGTAACGTGCTTAATGTCCCGTTTCTTAGGCTTTTACTTTAGGTGGGCTCCAGGATCGACTGTTAAATCCAGGTGCCTTTCACCAATTTAGTAATTTAGACTATAGTTATCAGCAGAGTTATTAATCACCAATTAAAGAAAATGTCTCTGTTAATTCAACCGTCAACTAAAAAGGATGAATCTGTCCTGTGTGATAAACCATTCACTGTTTAAAATAAACACGAAAGACCACAGAAAAACATTTATTAGCTAACAATCTCTAAAACTAAACACCACTGACATAAGCACAAATAAAAATAAAAACAAAAAATGGGGAAAGGTTTTAGGAGTCTGTTCAAGAGTCTGAGGGGAAGGCTCAAGCTTTAAAGCTTAATGCATTCAAAGTGTCCTTTAAAAGTAGCAGATAAATGTGAATAGACCCGGGATATTAAATGCAGTCAAAAAAGGAGGTTTCATTCGATTTTATAGTGAAAAATAAATAATGATTGAAACGCATTAACTGTAATAAAGCTAAAAGAGAATGGGTTAGCTTAGCTGGTCCCAGCAGTTCCAGTTCAGTCGGTTCTGGCTGAAACAAAGGAAGCTTTAGCTCACAAGAGGAGGTTGCTTAGAGCTAAAGATGCTAGCCAGTCCACTGTAGCATCCAATTGTGCACTTTTGCTTCAACACTATCAAAGTTAAAAACAGAAAACTTATTTAAGGTAAACACAAACAAGCAAAAATATATCTTCTACCTATTCACCCAAGCAGAGCAATTGCTCAGCATCAGAAGGATACTGGGGAAGGGGAAGGATACGTTTTACTGTTGGCTCTCTATGGGAAGGACGGCCCTTTGGTTCTGTCTGGTTCAGAGGCCCAATTCTTGGTCCAATCAGTTCATCCACAGGCAACTCTCGAAGAGAATAGGATTAATCTGATGCAATAATAAAGGCAAGTCTGCAAGGCTTAATTTTTGTAACTCACTGCCTTAAATGGGGCGTTTAATCGAGGCCTCCCTCTGTTGCTGCCGCAGTTAGCTGTGGCTCTTGGGAGGCATGAGATAGGAGACGACGTCAGGTGGGCATGGGACTTTGTCAGGCAGGATGGCGCCTTCAGGAGGTCCTCTTCACAGTTTTGCTTAGCAGCGTCTTGCGGCTCCTCTGGAAAACAGCTATTTAGCCAGGCTGTTCTGAGGATCGGCCAGAACTGGAATGATGTCTCCTTCCACAGACCAGTTCAGAAACATTGCCTTCACTTGGTCTG
Source organism: Jordanella pulchra (assembly GCA_034780135.1). Lineage (NCBI taxonomy): Eukaryota > Metazoa > Chordata > Actinopteri > Cyprinodontiformes > Cyprinodontidae > Jordanella > Jordanella pulchra. Next base: position 13,177 of record JAUZNJ010069442.1, read on the forward strand.
AATTGAAGGAAAAGAGACTACATTCAGCTTTCTGCAACGTGGGAAGGTTTAGCCCGACTTGGTCCAGCGAGCTGACTGTTCTCCGGAGGTATTTGGTGGCCACTTACACAGCTTCAGCTGAGAATCAGTTTGTCAGCCCCTTATGCAGCTGTTGGTCTCTAGCAAAAGAGGAAGTTAAAACCGGAAGCAGTTCCCTATACAATTGCAGGGTGTGACATCAGAAGAGAGACGCTGTTTTTGCTTTTTTGACATTTGACTTAAACAAATGTTTATTTTTTAATTATTCTTAAATTAACAGATAACTATATGCCCCACTCTGAGCATCCTGGCCACTTTTACAACATCTGATCAGAGAAGATACAGTTAAGCCCAAATTATTAAAATCTTTTGGCTAACTTTGATGTCACCTCCCAGTTGGACGGCCCAGTAAAACCACTAAAGATCGGTGGCATGGAGGCATCTATTCAAACCTTAATCCCCTCAAGAAACCCTTTTGAAACAAATGTAGTTCTGCTTGGAGCTTTTAACCTTATCTCTTAGGCTGAGCTCAGTCACTTTAAAGATAATGTCCATTTCAGCTGCTTGCATCCGGCATCTTGCTATTTCCGTCACAGTCTATATGTAGGAAATATAGGCGTGGTTAGAAGAGAAAGCGGACTGCTAATCTGACCTTATTATTGTGAAGTTCAAGTCCTTCTTTCCTCATACTGGAGCACAACTTCAGATTTTGCTAACTGATCAACCCATGTTCTGTGTAAAGAAGGGAATTTTGGCAGCAAGTCTAAATATACCATTGTACAGTTAACCGGACAATATATTTATCTTTCTGGTGTGATTTATTTGCTATCCTGTTGAAAGAATATTACTATAAATAAAAAAGGACAACAAGATTTTTTTATATTTAACAGTACTGCAGTGATATAAAGAGTCTGATCTTTCATTATGTTTCAAACATAGTTAGATTTCTTTATCGATGATTGAAGATGAGTTTTTGCTGGAATAAAAATTAACAAAGATGTATAGAGATACAAGATGCTACAAAAAAGAGAACAAAAAAATCTAGTCTTATTTCTTCAAAACAGATATTGAGCTGGTTTGATTAGCCCCTAATGGCCTGAGAGTTGGACCAAAGTAAGGAAAATCTCTGACCTTTCACTTCAACTAACTTAATTAGATTTATATTCGCCTAATCTTTTGGTTTTAGGGTTTGTTTCTTTGTGTGTGTGTGTGTGTGTGTGTGTGTGTGTGTGTGTGTGTGGGTGTGGGTGTGTGTGTGTGTGTGTGTGTGTGTGTGTGTTGCAAAAAACAGAGATGCAGGTAAAAGACAAACATACTGACTAGTTCTCAGTTGGGTTTAAGGTTAGGGTCAAGCACAGAGTCGTAAGTTTCATGCCTTAGAAATACTTTCCTTCACCAGGACCTAACTAGATCATCATTAAAGAATCTACCGTTGTAATAATCCTAAGGTGTTGCCGTTTTTGAGTTTCTTTTATGACTGTTTTCTTTATTTCCCTGTTGTTTACATTCTCTAGTTGTTGTTAATTTGGTTGATTTCTTTTTGAATTAGGTTTTTAGTTCACTCTTTTATGAATTTTGTATGATCTTTGTGAGTCTTATACTTTTGTGTCTCTCTGTTCTGTTCCTGTGTTCGTTATTGTAGTTCCTTCAGGTCTCTCTGCTTTCATAAGTCTCAGCTGTTCCTCATCTTCATGTTGCTCCGTCAGGTTTTCCAAGCATTTCTCCCCATCTTTATCTGCAAATAATATATCTGGTTCCCTTAATCTATTGCTGTTTCTTAGACTCCCCCAAGCCCGTAGGTCCGTTTGTATGTCAGTCTGCCTACTTTTTCCTATACTACATTTCTTGTTTTTAAACTGCTACCACGTGAAAATTTCTCCGATTTTGTATTTAAAGTAGTTTTTTGACAATAAGCTGAACTTGTGTCCTTCTCATCAACTGTCCAACCGTTGTGCTTTTTTTTGTCAGCTTTTTGTTTTAGATCCTAAAATGATTTAAAGGTATCTTGATTAAATACAAAATGTAAAAGGACAACCTTTTAAAACATCCTCCAAAAATCTTTGGAGACAAATCAGTTGCTGAAAGTGAAATCTGATGTGTTTGTGTGAATTAGATTAGACCTTTTAGGTCATATAAACAGTGGGTTTTTTTTCAGCTTAACACTTAAAATTTGTAAACTTCCTGCTGCCTGTAAGGTATTGGACGTTTACTGATTACTTGAAAACCAACACAAAACAGACAATTTTCTTTTAAATAGCTTGTTATATATATTTATTTTAAATCATTCATATTTGAGCCAGACTTTCAGTAGTTTTATTTTGCCATTTTCTTCATGATAATGTTTAAATCCACTTGTTTTAGAAGGTCCACTATACAGGACCATACAGGATATTTTGTTTAAAATGTTACTTTACAGATATAGTTCATTTAATCCAATTTGTTTTCAGTTCTTCAGATACTGAGGTTGCACTCAGGGTGGCAGTGTTTAGTTTAGTGGAAAGTATGTTATTATGGATACATTTTTTTCAGTGAGAATTAAGATCTGCAGAGAGAGTTGTAGGAAGGTGAGAAGAAGAGGAAGCTGTTTAAAATTCCAAACAGGTAGTGATGAGCCTTTGGGAAGGTAGAGGACCATCTCCCAGCATTCACAGTTATATATACACACAGCCACACAGACAGCCACACACACACACACACACACATACACTGTACATTAGAAATGTGCTTAGATGTGTGTAGGACCATATATGGAGAGCACAGTCTGTCTTGTAGTTGGACTTCATTAAACATTCAGCAAACATTCAGCTGTTTAACTATATAACGGCCCGGTTATTCTTATAATGAGACAAGATATGGGGCAGTTTGTTTTCTACTTCAAACAGGATAAACTGTTAAACATTTCAAAACATCATCCTGGCCTGTGGAAAACTGTCCCCAGCCCAAGGCTTTTCTCAAGTGGCCCTGAGAGGGAGAACACAACGAAATCAAAACTCGAGTGACACTTTAGTGAACAGAGCTTAATCTAGTGTTAAGTTCTGTTTTTACAACTTGTTCCCCCCCCCAAACAAATCTCAAGATTCGATTAAATCAGCGAACAATGGGAATTTTAGTGAAAATGGTGAATGTAGGAAATACAGAAAAAGATGTGGAGATGTGTTAAGTAATGACTGTCAAGAGCTCAGAGGCCATTTTAGAATTAACCAAAAAACGTCATCAAGTTCTGATAGGAACTTATCCCTCAGCATCATACCATGCGAAACCATTACAACACTTAGCAGTTTAAGAAAGAAATGGGGCAGTTTAGAAATGTATGGCTTGAACGCCACAGGGGAATACAAAATAACTGTTTCTAAAAAAAAAACATAATAATAAAAAAAGAAATCTATCTGCAATAGAAATGTAATGGCTGGGGAAGGAATATAGCATGTGAGATTGAGTGTTTACCATCTCAGTGCACAAACTGGGCACCAGGAGAGATAAGGCAACAAAGAGATTAATGAGACAGTATAAATTCATGTGACCTGCCGCTGTCAGCTGTCCCATTTACTGACTGGACCATGTAGCTTTACACACGTGTGTGCTGGTTAAGTGCCAATCTTCCAGATCCATGGCCTGTTGTTTCACAACACCAGAAACACATACAAATTGTAACTAGATTTTATATAAGCATGATGCATGATATATTTCTCTTTCTACATTTATGCTCAAAATAACATTATTAACCAAACTGTTCCGTTTGGTAGAAACTATACTCCTACAGGGTGAACACCTTGGTTGTACTTGTAATAGACAAATAGAAAACCAGTGTAGTCATGATATGCATGTTATTTTTTCTTTGCAAATTAATCATGTGACAATATGTGTAGTTCAATCCTTGAGGTGGTTCATTCATTTAATAAAATAGGAGTCAAAATAAAGTCAAAATAAAGGCGACAAATGTTATACATGCTGGTTATTTTGTTTTCCTCTCTGGAAACAAATGTAAAATAGGCCCTTCCAGACTACTGAGAGGAACAGAATGCTTTTATTGGGGAAACCTATGAAGATTTGCAGAAAAGAAAATAAGCTTCATGTCTGAAATGATTTTACATTAACTTATTGGAAAAAAATAACTGAAAGCAATAATTCTCAATCGAAAACAGAGAATAGCTATTAATATAGATCAAGAAATTACAAATATTGTGCAAATAGTTACTTGGTTTTGACTGTAGAGAAGATGGGGCAACATTTTCTGGACTGATGAAGTCAAAACCTTTTCAGGCCTAGACACCAAATTTTCACACAATGCTGTGCTGATGTTCCACATTTTTTTGGTGTTGAGGGCTGTTTTAGGAACCATGGAGCGGTTTCAGTACATTAAGATGGTTTAGATGGATTTTTTGCCTGATTCCAAAGAGGACACAGCTTTTACATGATTGTTTTAACAAGACAACAACCCCAAACACACCAAAAAGAGAACAATATTAGTTTGAGCATATAGCATGTATAGGTTTTGCCCAATTTTGTCATCTGCCTCCACTGTTGGGATCCATTTTGCCCTTCTCATTCAGTGACATTTTAAAACAAGCTGTAACCAGCTGCATGAAAACAGACTGAGTTGATCTGGCTCATAAGATTTATTGTTTAATCAGATTAAAAAAGGGAATCGAAAACCTTTCGTGATCTGATTAAAATGGCATCATGCATTTGCGTAATCTGATCTGTTTATATCTGCAGGCACTCAACATATTTGTTGTTTCTCTTGTTGTGAAACTTTTTTTTTCTAAAAAGCTCCATTCAATAAAAATTCTAATTTTATGTGTCCACTCAGCATTTAGTGTGTGGAAATGGTTTGAATAATTGGTAGAAAGTGAGTGATCTTCACTCCTACTTAAGATTTTGGATGTTTTACAAATGTTGACTCTTAAGTAAGCTTCTTTGAGGATGACCTTGAATAGAGATTGTCATTTGAAATGTTAACAATGCACATGATTGGTTCTTCTTTAGCAGTGGTTAAATACCAAGGTAAGAAAACATTGTTTACACATTAACCAAATGTGTAACTAAGAAACTTGCTAGGGATGTAGAGAGAATGAGATAGATGTCAAGCAGTGAAGGTTTTCAGTGAAGCAGTGAAGTTTTATGAAGGTATCAAATAACAACCCATGCATAGCTAAGGTTCTATATCTGAGTTATGCAAAAATGGGGGGTTGCATAAATGAGCCTTTGTGTGTCACAACTGTGTTGATCTAGGGCTATAAAGCTGGTGGCACTGATGCCTTGCAGCAAGAAGGGGGATTATTTAAGCCAAAAGTTGACTGTTCTCCCTGAGCATGGGTGGATTCTCTCCAGGTACCTCACTGTCCTTACTGGTATCTCTGAAATGTCCTTAGAAATGAGTGCTTGTGTGCAGGATTGTTTGTTCTGTGATGGACCAGCAGCTTGTCCAGGGTCTACCTCGTACTCTGTAAATATAAGCAGGTACAAAGAATGCATGAATTGTGTTGATCTGTCACATGAAATTTCTATTAAAATAAAATTTGGTTGAAATATACAGTACAATGTTGGCAAAATGTTATTTCTTTGATTCATCAAAAGAAACCGATTCATCAAAAACCGATTCATCAAAAACCTCTTGGGCCGGACATGATAGAACCATATTTTTTAAAATTGGCACCTACAAATTGTTTGATGCTTTCAATTTAATACAAAGAAGATTAAAATTTCTTCTGTTTGGATGTCTGCTTTTGTTACTTAAAGGAGGAGATCCCTCAGTTTTGAGCAATTACAACCTGGAAAAACTCACAAAAGAATGAAGGCAATTAGAAGAGTTTTATTGAAACAATATTTTAAGACTTTGGTGCTAAGGCTTCAGGGCTGGTATGTCTACAATGAATTTTACTTTGATTGCATACATAAGCTGCTAAATAAGAAGGGAGATGAAGACCCCTGTGGCCTGAAACTGGTAGTGGAATGGAGAGGGTATAACGATGGATGTCAGCTGGAACAAGAGGTTCATATGAACCTCCACGAGGAGCAAGCATAGAGCAACAGTGGAGAGAAAAAACTCCCTTTGGGAAGAAAATATTTTGTAGAACTAGGCTTGTCATGGCAGTCTTCTGCTGGACCAGCTAGGGATGCCTTATGAAGGCAGTATGAGTCCAGGGAAATACCTCAACAGGGGCAAGCGGTAGCCTGGAGAAGGAGCCAGATGGAGCTTGCGAGGAAGGTGGAGAAGGGGATGGAGGAGGTTTGAATCAGGGTCATAAGAATCAAGTCTGAGATGCCAACCAATTCAGATCCCTGTTGGTGGCAGGTTGAGCTGTTGATTAAGGTCTTTTAAGCAGGACTGTGATGTTGATTGGATTATGAGCAGGTATGGTTGAATGCTAATTTGCCACTTCACACACAGGTGAGCCAATGATTGCATGACGGTAAGACATCCAGTTTGTTCAGTTGAACTTCCACCATGTGATGGTGTGTATTCAGAATGTTTTACATTTTCTAAAGCTAGTACCACAGGGCAAAATATTGGGTCCCTTTTTGTTCGTTATGTATATCAATTAACTTGGCTAAAACGTGTGATATGCGAATATGCATCGCTCTGCTAATCACAGTCATTTGTTACTTTGGATTATCAGCGGCTAAAGCTGTTGACGCTTTGCAAAAACCATTTAATGCAATCTAGCAAACACTTTAACAATAGTCGTTATGCTGAAAAGATGCTAAAATGATGCTGTTTTTCCAACACTGAATGTTCCTGTAGTTCACAGCACCCACATTGTCTACTACAAAAAGAGACATCATCAACATGGTTCATGTGTACAAACACCTTGGAATCTTACTTGATGACTCTCTTACCTTTAAGCCTCATATTGACAATCTTGTTAAAAACTAAAACTTGGCTTTTTCTTCAGAAATAAAACTTGTTTTTCACCTGGTTTGGGGATTGCCGCCACAACAGGCACCGCAGACCTTACGGCCACAGCTGGCTGCATCAAGAATAGAGGTAGAGAACATGGCCCACTCATACACCATGTCTGCCGTCTTCCCTTGGGATCTTGGAGAAGCCCTCCCTGAGGGCTCAACCAGATGTTCCCAGCAGACTCTTAGTACTCGCTTGGGCCTGCCAAGTCTGTCCGGCATCCTCCTTGTCCAGCATATCCAGCTCACCACCAGGTTATGATTGGTTGACAGCTCTGCCCCTCTTTTCACCCAAGTATCCAAAACATACGGCCTGAGGTCAGGAGATACGACTACCCAGTCAATCATTGACCTCCGGGCTATTGTGTCCTGTGACATCCTTACGATGGCTTCTTTCCTCCATGGCTTCTTTCCTTTAAATCCCACATGGTACAAGGATGGAAACTGAAAAACAATTAATATTAGCTCTACTCCTACAATTTGAGAGTGTAACTTGTGTCCTTGTTTGATCTGTAAAAGTAAACATTACTAATAATGACTGCAGTCATTGGGTGCATCAAAGATGGACAAGAAACTGAGCACAGGGAGTTGGTGAAACTCTTTGTGGCATGATGTGTTATAGTCATTTGATCTTGAATGTCAACAAAACAAGACAGATGATTGTTGGTTTTAGAAGATGCAGGAACAAATTTATTCTTGTTAACATCATGGGAGAAGATGTGGAAGGAGTTTAAATACCTTGGTGTTCACCTGGACATCAAACTAGACTGGAGACGCAACTGTGAAGCCGTCTACAAGAAGAGACAGAGTAGACTGTACTTCCTAAGGAAGTTTTGGCGTCCTTTGCAACAAGATGCTACATATCTTCTATAAGTCTGCTGTAGAGAGCGTGATCTCTTCCTCCATCATCTGCTGGGGTAACAGCATCAGAGTAATTGACTTAAAAAAGCTCAACAAGTTGATAAAGAAGTACGGCTCTGTTCTAGGAACTCCTCTGGAACCTCTGGAGAGGATTTAAGAAAGAAGAATTCTTCATTAAGTGAAGATCGTAGACAACAGAGAACATCCTTTCAGAAGATTTTTAAATGACAACAAAGGGTCTTTAGTAAGAGGCTTCTCCAGATTCAGTGCAACAGAGTCAGGTACAGAAGATCCTTCCCACCAACAGCTATCAATACCTACAACAATGGGTTAAAAAAAACTGAGTTACTGCAACATTTAATTTCCCTTTGGGATCAATTAAATATTTTTGAATTGAATTGAATTACCACTTTTTGTCACCTTTCCACATTTTGACTATAATATTTAGGGTTTTGTTTTTCGGTCGTATTCCCTGGTTTACAATCTGTCTTTAAACACTATATTATTCTGCAAAATGTTGATAAAATCATTGCTCTAATCTTCCATCTCTAAAACTAATTTTGGCTGCTGTCGATTCATGCTCATTAGATACTTCCAGATGTTTCAAGCTCATCTTTACCCTCCCCTTTCATCAGTCTGCAGCTGCTCTATAGCACACCTTAAATGACCAGGAGGGTCATGAGCATTTTTATCTCTCCAAGCTTGAGACTGTAAATAAACCAAGATGGGAAAGCAGCTGCTGTCCAATTTTCCTATTTGGGACAATCAGTGATAATAACACTGAAGGGCTACAATACTTTGGAGTTAATATGTCTCTCTCTCTCTCTCTCTCTCTTTCTCTCCCTCTCTTACACACACAAGCTCCTGTCCTGCTAATTGTTGGCTATTAGTCTGCAAGTCTGGGATTACATGTCTTATTAAATACAGAATTTCAAATGAGCTTCGTTAAACAAGAAAGTACTCCCAATTTAATGAAGCTAATTTATATGGAAATTACACATAATACTGACGATTCAGTGGGACATTTATCCTCATTGGACAGAATGGGGGGGGGCAGAGAGCTTTACTCAGTCCCTTCTTTTTGAACTTTTTCCATTTCTTTTCTTAGCTTTTTGCAACCACATCCAGATAATACCATTCCTGTATGTTTGGGTTTAGGACTGAAGCAATCAGTGAGCGCCTGTGCAGTGATGGAGAGCATGTTAGTGAACTCCTGTCCTTGTGCTAACCCTGCAGAGCTCCGACCTGCCTCTCTGGTTCCCTCTGATCCATCAAGCTGTCTGATCGGTTAGAGAAAGGCTATTAGTCTGAAACAACACCATGCGAAGGCTGGGAGCTGCAGGTGTCTCTTGTCTGTGCTGTGATTCTTCTTAAGCCCTTATGGATGTCAGATTTCCAATGCTCCAGCTGTCAGGACACAGGAGAGCTTGCATGTAATATTATATCCAGATTAAGATGAGTTTTTTTTTTTCAGGGAATCGTTGTTGCTTGTTTGTCGGTGTGCTGCTTATTTAAACATGTTGTGCAACATTTATTCACATAAAATGAAGTTTCTGTCTCCCATGAGTGATAATTTATTAATGCAGGGTTTTTTATGCAGCTATGCCCTCAGACTGCCTCTGTCCCTCAGGCAAACAGCTCACCGTTGCCCCCTGATGGTAGCTCGGTAAACATCTTCAGTTTTCCCTCTAAATCATCCCACAGAGCAAGGATAGATCGACACAGCCTGGAACACAGCTGCATAGCAAAAAATATTTAACCAATTTCTTTTTCCATAAATCTTTCTTACATATGATGCAATGATCGATTGACTAAATTGGTGTATTTCAAATATTCCTTTCTGCAAATATTTGATGATAAGGGGCAGAAAATGTTGCTTCTCTGAAATATTGAATGTTATTTAAGATAAAAAGGCGAAATATGAATAATATGGCATAAAAAGTCATGGAAAAGACTGCTAAATTGACAGCTGACACAAAAACAGAGTAAGCCACAAGAAGTTAGTGCCAAACTAGGAGCACTTCCCAGAGGAAAGCATATCCATGGAAAACAGCAGGGATAACCACAGCCGTCTAGAGTGTGAGGAAGATTTAGTAATAACACAAATGGGGTCAGAATTTCAAGAACTACCACACACTAATGTGTCCTGAAGTCCCTCAGGGTCCAGTGAAAAGTTTATAAAGTCAGCGATGATATGAGTAGACCTATCATCTGCTGGTGTTTTGGTCCACTGTATTTAATTAAGTTTAAAGCTTCAAGCTGTCAAGCTACAGAGAGATGCAGATTTTCATTTTCCAGAGGGAACCTATCTATGCTGCCGAAAAAGGTTTGAAAATACTGATAGTAGGCTCAAATGAAAAAAGTAATTTGCTTTTTTCCCCTACTCAAACTATTGTTTGTATCTTTGCAAAACTAAATTCACTACAGACATTTCTTACTTTACTAAACCAGGTAAAAATAGTTTAACTCACCTGGACTAAACATTTTTTATTATTCATGTTTTTTGGAAACATGAAATAGATGTGCCTCTTACATGGACTAAATTAAAATCAAAATAAGACAAAATAAATAAATGGGTAAACATGATTAAAACAAAAGGTTACGTATCTTGGGGACAGCAGATATAATTTCATTTCAACTGGTTACACATCTTGTGTATAAAATTCCACTAAAGTTTCTGGCGTTCTTTCATATTGTCCTGCTCCAGTCTCAATGTAAATGTCAGTTCTTTCATTAAAAGAATGTCCTGAATCACATCTATTCAGTCTTTGGTGATTTGCAGGGCTTCCATTTCCTAGTGATTGTCTTTTTTCTGGCAGTTAAGTGTCAGGGATTTGCACAAACAGCCCAGAAAAAAAATCAGTGAACATGTTTTTAAATCTGTTTTTAAACAGTGTGGTCATTTACCCTTGTACAAAATAAAAAAAAACTCAGGACAATGTTGGCCCCAACAAATTTTACTCCAGTAAGACAGTAACTTAACATTGCTCCAAAATATCTGATAGTGTCCAGCATAGTCCGATGCATATGAACTTCAGCATGAATTGACCCGAGTTTCTGCCCTTCTAACATGGAGTAAAAAAAAAAAAAAAAAGTAACACTTTCAGGCAAACTAATAGACAGATTTCGAAAAGGAAGATTAGAGACCCTCGACTCAACAAGATGAGCCGAGTAGCACCTTCATATCAACCTGGGCTCTCTGAGCATCTCAGCAGAGGGATCACATCCATCACCAACTACACTGATGCTACAAGTCACAAAAGCAAGAGTTGAATAATTTCAACAGGGCATTAACAAATTTTCTTAAAGTATTCTTATTTTAATGGGTATCATGCAATATTCCTAATTTATGTTCAAATAAATCTATTTTTATAGGCTGTAGGACAAAAATCATAGAAATAAACCAATCTGGGAAACAGATTTGTATAAAATGTATGTTTTTGGAACTGAATAATAAAAACTAATGAATCTTTCAACTTTTAATAATGAATTAGGATGTACCTGTAAATATCAGAAGGCTCAACATCTAATGCTTCAAGAGAATCTCCTTTTTTTCGCCTCAAAGGTCCACTTTAAAGACAGTTATTCACAGCCATGTTATTTTCTGTGCACTCTGAGGTTGTAGTGTTTTTGCGTTTCTTCCTAAAGTTTCCATGGAGACCAATGAAGCGTTCTGACTAAAAAAACAACAAAAAAAAATCATGCTAAAAGCTGCTCAAGTTTTATATAGTGAACAAAAGCTTTATTCAAAACATGACATAAAAAAGTGACAAAGAAAAATGGACAAGCAACAATTTGCATAAATATATTTATATCTATCCATATGGAGTTTCAGAGATCAGAATAGACATTTTTCAAAGGAAAATATACAAAAACAATATAAAAGCAGCAAAATAAAACAAATTTGAGTCAATTAGGTTTAGAAAACATCAAACGTGCTTCTTTAATGAAAGAGCTCTTTTTCAATATCCAATACTTAAGGGCTGTTGCCACCTAGAGGCTCTTCATACATGTATTTGCTTTGCTGCACTTTACTTCAATTTTCAGTAAGGAGAAATACATCAGTTTAATTTCATATTTCACCAAATAGGTTTGAGCAGTGTTATAGTTCATAATGCATATGACGCAAAAAGCAATATGACTTAACTTTTGTTAGATTTAACTGGATGTTTTGTGTCAAAGTGAGGAGGGTAGTCTTACAATTTACACTTGAAAACAAAAATCCCCATATTGAACTCCAGATCCAAGCCAAACAAACATAAAAACTCATAGCATCATTGTGACTAAAAAAAAAAAAAAAAAAAAAACAAAAACGTAGCTGTGAAAGCTGCAGCTGCAAGGTACATCTGCAGCCAAGTGTTTTACAACAGAGTACAACTTGCTCTATTAAGGCAATGATTTTACATAAACCAATAGGTTAGATAAGGTTTACACTCATACTACAATGTGTGTACACTTAACAATTCAGCAAGCTTCATTCTACAATTTCAAAATAAAATAAAAACAAACCCCAAAAAACTCATATCATTGATGCAAAACAAATATTCAAACATGTATACAGAACAACAGTCAATTTGAATAATTTTCCTCCTCTTATAAAAATAGCTTAAAAATCTGACAGTTTATTCAGTACAGTGAACATTTCTTTTTTTCATATTTTGCTTTTAAAACAGTTTAATAACGGGATGGTATTTTACTCCACTGCTCTCCCTTTCCTCCTTCAGCAATGCCACTCAAGTACCTCTTAAATTGATCGGAAAGAGCCCCAAAACACTCAGACTACTAAAGCTTGCCTTCTTATATATATGTTTAGGTAAAATTTAAACGGTCACTGCTTTAAAACGGTCATAAGTTTACCTTTGAGTTGAAGTGGTTTCAGACTTTGCCAGAGAAACGTTTGGTGTTACAGGAGTGAGTGTTTATAGCATATCATATTTTGCATGCATATATATATATATATACATATATACATATATACATATATATATATACATATATATATACACATATATATATACACATATATATATACACATATATATATACA
>JAUZNJ010069453.1:0-10768 GCA_034780135.1 Jordanella pulchra
AACTTATTGGAAACTCAAGACAGCCATGACATTATGTTTTTTACAAGTGTATGTAAACTTTTGACCACAACTGTAGTGATAGACTTTTAAAAGGGAAGCACCTCTACAGTGTCGGTAAATCAGAAGTGAAAAAAATCCCTTCTTAGTTTTGTTGACGATTTTTCTGTGATATGTGGTTTTATGTCCTCGCATTGCCAAGCCTGTTTCATTCCTTAGATTTTTTTGCCAGACATTTTTCCTTCTTCTTCCTCCTTTACGTCTGTGGCTCCATTACAGTGACACTCACAGGAATTCTAAGTATTAAAATAACTTTTATGGCTCCTTTGCACAGTTTAATATCTCTGCATAAAACCATTAATCCATAAATACCTTAATATTTTTTACATTGATGAAGGCTGAGTATAACAGTCGGTTTTCCATATATCAGTCACCTTTTGCTGTTGAGTGACCTCCTATCAAGGGTGTGGTCCTGCACGTCATAAACATGAGGATGTTCTCCATTGATTGAGTGATTTATCCTGTCTGGTAACAGCTTACCAGACTTTACTGACTTTGTCACCTCAATCATTAGCGGATCATAATAAAAGCATTTTTCTCAAGGGTGTTTTTGTTATGTCTTAAAACAACATGTTACTATTTTCTATTTTCATCTTTGAAAAACATTTTCTGTATAATCTGTATATTAATTTTGAAATACATTTTCGCTCTGACAATTAGCTGTTTTTAAGCACAACTAATTATCAAAAAATATCTTCAAAATGGATTTTATGCTATGACAAAAAGAGGTTTGGTACTTTATACATTTTATTCTGGTCTAGAATAGAATCTATTTGATTGATTTGATTGTATTGTTTGTGTAAAGTGCTTTCAGACAACATCTGTTTGAATTGGATTTATACAAATAAACCGAAATGAGTTAAGCTGGAAAAAAATAAAACAAATGTACGTTTGTTAAAAACTGTGAGAACCAATTAGTGCATTACTACACGTTTATTGTCAACTCTAAAGAATATGATGTCAGTAAAAACTCAAACACTTATTTGAATCAATTAGTTTTCGTTGCAGCACTAAGTCACACCTGTATTATATTCAATCTGTGCCCATTTAAGCTCCCAAAGGTATCAGATCTATGTTAGAAGCACTGCACTGATATAAGCTTTATTCAGAAACTTTGAGAGAAAGGTCCTCAGAAAGTCTCTGCACACTTCCTGCTTGGCTTAAGTCCCATCTGCCAATCTTTGCAAAAGTGTTTATGCTTCATTAACCTTTAACCATTTTGTTGTGTAATAATCACAAACTACAAAAGATTTGTTGGGATTAATGCAAAAAACTAAAATGAAATAGGGATAACTGTGTGAAGTGGAAATAATACAAGGTATCTTAAATTATTTTACAGATATAAATCTGAAAAATGTGTCATACTGTAGTTAATGTCTCTCTTCACAGACGTTAAAATAATTCTGAACCGCCATAGACCAACCAAAACCTGTAGTTTTACACACAACCGAGAGGGGATATCTACAAAGCCATGAATAATTTTAGCAGGTTTCTTTTGATATGATTACCTGCACTCTGTTCTATTGGTTCCACCCTTTAGTCGTTTCTTAAAAGTGTTTATGATGTAGCCTTTATTTGTCTCTCTCTCTGGAAGACATTAAAGTTTATATGTTCATGCTTGATTTTGGCTGCCCTCCTGTGGTGATTAAATGCACAACAACCCAAAAAGATACATACAGATACTTTCACATTGTAACCCTTTTTTTCCTCTTTTTTATGTATAAATTATTTTCTTCCAACAATGATGAGGTTGATATCTCCAAGAATATCAAGCTGTAAGCTTTATATTTCTCTAAGCTTTATTTTCATTTGCTTGAAACATCAAAATGTGATTTTTTTTTTTTTTGCACAAAAGCTACTGATTATTTGGATTCAGAAATGTTAGGTTAATTATGAAAGTAAATAAATGCATCTTAGAGCTCAACCCTTTCTAACAGAAAACAGTGTTACAGCAAAGGTGAAATGTTGGTCTTTTTCTAAATAAAACATCATTAGCAAACTTTAAAAGGATACCAAATATCTGCAGGTTACATAAAAGTATCTAAAGAAATAACCATTTTGAAGTGGCATAACGATTTCCATGATAATGTGGCAGCATTCCATTACAGGTAATGGAATTAAAAAACCAATAATGACTTCACCGAATTGCACTGAAATTATCTAAACTGTGCATTTAAATGAGATAATGTGCACCTTCAGTGTCTCAGAAGTTGTTTTAGTCCCAGATGAGTTCCTGATTCTCTATTAATGTGTAAAGGCTCTCGCTGGGTTCACTGGATTCCTGAATAATTAGTAACCCCTTTCATGAAAATACAGTCTGAGTCTGGTCAGTAAAACTGGACAAATTGTTAATCACAGTTCATTTATGTTATAACGTGCAGTGGGGTGTATACTCTCAGAAAAGCAGGGATAGCTTTGAAGGGCAGTTTTCTTGCCAAATAAAATCACAATTTCAGAACAGCTTTGGTTTGCATTTACTCAAGTCTGATATTACAATTTATTTGATGACCTGAAATAATTAAGAGGGGCAAAACAGCTGAACCAAATACAATCTAGGAGAAGTTGATAAGTTTGATTGTTTGATTTATGACTGTTGAATGGAAACTGTTTAGGTATTTTACAGACTAAAGTTATTTAGTAATAAGTGAATATGCGTAAAAAGAAGATCAAATTAGGTGATTATTTTGTTTCCGCAAATTGCTGATGTGCTGATTAATGTGCATTGTTCTAGATAAACATATTGAATGAAGAAATACAAACAAAACAGGAAAAGAAGCTGATTGCACAGCATTCAGAGAGATCTGAAAGGTTCTGATGAAGAAAATTCCTCAGTGGAAGGAGAACCCGTAGCTTAGATTAGAGCTAAGTTAACACAGCAGGTGTTGACACTCAATTACAGTTGTGCTTTGCTTAAATGGAATTTTCTTCAGTAAGTAAAAGATATTCAAACTTCCATGAAAATGTCAGAAATGAGTTGCCTTTAAAGATTGGATTTCCCCGCAGTCTGTATATATGGCTTTTGTAGGCAGTCAGTGGCAAGCAAAAAGATGCTCTTTACTATATATCAGAATTATCAGACATTATGAGATTAATTCGCACAAGTTTCCACCTAGACTTGGTGTAATTTTTTTCTATCAGGATCTGTCACTTATATCTATTAACTTTTTTGTAACATTAAATGAAAAATAAACAGGTTTCTAAAATGTCCTTCTTACATCTCCAGAATTTTGCAAACATTAGATATATCTAGAGCATGTATTTCTTACTTTGTGTTGGGACTATTGTAATTCTGTACTTGTAGGAAGTCAACAATCTGTAGTTAAAATCCTTCAGCTGATCCTAAGTACTGCAGCCAGAGTTCTGATAAAAAACAGAAAGAGGGATCATATCTTTCCTCTTTTAGTTTCCCTTCATTTGCTTTCTTTTAAATCCAGAATAGAATTTAAAATCCTCACATACAAACCCTTAAATAAGCAAGCTCCACCTTATATCAGAGATCTGATCTGATTGTTCCTTTTTTCCTAACAGAGCACTTCGCACTCAATCTTCAAGTTTACTATTTGACAGTCACACCACCCAAGAGGGAAATACCAGCCACCATCAACACCTCCGAATAATAGATGATAAGAGTCGGGCCTGTTTTTCAGTGCTTAGTCCCGTTTCTGTCCCAGGCATACCTATGGGCTCTTCTTCTACTGAGATTAACTGTATGTGCTCTCATTCATCCCTTTCAACTGTTTCTTACCTAGAAAGAGCTACTTGTGGTGGTTGTTTTCTGTTACCTTTTCTGACATAGAAAGTATTTACAGATCAGCACCTCTATGTTCCTTTTGTGTTTCTGCTTCTGTGTCCTGAAACCCCAAATCAGTTTCAGTGGAAAGCCGCTCCCATTAAGCCTGCTTCTGCTGGAGGTTTCTTCCTGCTAAAGAAAGTTTTTGCTCTCCACTGTCGCTGCATGCATGCCCTGTGTGAGGAATTGCTGTGAAGTCAAAGACAAGAATGTCTATTGTGGCAACATGGTTAACCAGGATGACGAACATATCCTGCAAAGTCAATGACTTGATGTAATCAGCTGTTTTTCTTTAAATAGAGAACTTTTGCTAAATCTGACTGGATGACCTGATCAAATTCTCTCAACAAAATGGCTTGAAATTAAATGTGTTGTAAATTGACACAGTATGAATAAAACTAATTGATTTAAAAAACCATAAATTAAAATGGAGTCTTTTTTTTGTTGTTTTTACCATAAATACAGTATATACACATATCAAGCGGTTTTAAAAAGAGAACCTCTTCACAAGAATACGAAAAAACAGCTTTTAATTAGTTAATTGAAGAGTACTGGTTACATTTGATTTGTGAATTTGATGAAATCATCGACTCGGAGATGTCAATTCTACGTCATTGTACATTGTACATCATTGCTTCATAAAAATCCAAGATGTCATGGAGCTGTAATCCCCACAGTGCAGTGGAGAGCAAGCTAGTCCCCATTCTTAAGTCGGCAGTCCATAGCAGCCCCGTCTTTAATCATATCAATTCCAGCTACAATAAATTAAGCGGATGGTATTCCTCTATAATGTCCGTATTCTGCACCGTGCCAACAGGTCCACACCAGAGTTGTTCTGATAGAAACCGGATGCTCTCAAGAGAAGAATCGTCTCCGAACGTTAAAGAAGATTTTATTCCTGGTGCTTTAAAGTTCAATATGCATTCAAAGACTGTTTAGTGTGAAAGGGAATTGATAGACTGCACTCTCTTCATCGGCGAGATCAAGTAACAGACTTCAAGTAGAGTTTGGAGTATGCATATGTTACATCCCAGCTAGCTGGCCCAGGACAGAGAAATCCAGATGCTACAATAGCTAATAATAGTAAATCAAAGTGGGTATGAAAAGAATACAATACAAACTAAAATGCAGGATGAGTACATAAAGAAAAAAGAAGAAAAAGAAAACCATATATAGAAATTATCATTAGTGCATCAATATCACTTTTGAATATTGAGAAAAACAAAACTGTAAAAAACAAAAAAACAACAAAGATTGAACTTGATTTCAGTTTTTTTGCTGCAGCAGTAAAATCACCTCCTTGTGTGGTTGAAAGTACCAGGAAGCTCAAAAATGTACCAAGAACAATTTATCAACGCTACACTGATACAAGCCCACATGGGGTTGGTCAGGGTCTGCTGAAGGATGCTGGGGCAGTCAGAGCTTTCATGTTCCAGTAAAGCCCAAAACAAAACAAGAAAAAAAAAAACAGTGTCTTGCTAAAGTATTGGTATCCCCTGAGCTTTGTAACATTTTGTCACCTTATAACCACAAGATTCGGTGGATTTTATTGGGAGTTTGCAGGATGGATGAATAATAATAAACATGAAGTCTAGGTTCCTTGTTCCTCAAAATAAAGCACATCTACCGCATTGGGCTGCCATACTGCCAGATTTAGGAAAGACATATAGGCTACGTTCACACAGCAGGTCTTCGATACTCAAAACTGATATTTTGCTAAAATCCGATCTTTCTAGTACGATCATCGCTATCAAGCTTCAGTCTGAACAGGGACTGAGGGCATTGAAACATCCTTAACGTCAAGAACTTTGATGCCACACAGCAGAGCACTGATTACTGGAGTAATGATGAATGTGACTCTTACTGGAAATTATCTATGAAACTTTGTTGAAAAAATAAGAAAATAAAAATGTAATAGTGGATGCCATCATTAACAAAGAAAGAAGGTAAGAAAAAAACAACTATCAACAATGGTTTGTAAAGAAATCAGCAATGCTGCTGAGAAGTCTGCCGGTTCAGAATAAAGAAACTTTGAAAACTATTGGATTATTTAGTAACACGTATAGAAGATGCTCAATTGATTTTTTTGAGGGGGATTAATCGGAATCGGGCCGTTCAGGCTACTGTGAAAAAGTAGATATGAGTCTTAAATGGACAAAAAAATCTGAATTTGGTCGCAGTGTTGCACCAAAGGCAACTCTTCTGCTGAAGAACCTTTTTCTTCTTTCTAATAAGTCGATTTTATAAAAAACCTGCCTCCACCAAAAGTCATAAAAGTTCAGCTGTGGTTTTATCCAACACATTATTACTGGGTTCCCAACGTGGGAAGTTTGTATGCATTAATTAGTTGATTTGATGCAACTGATGTTGAGAGCGGAAGAGAACTGCACCCTTAAACACCTTTTACAAGTCATAGATAGATCTTTTTCATCAAAACAACAGCTTTTTCAAAAATAATACATCCACAGAGGTTTCTGAGTGACTGACTGAGGTGTTGACAGAAAGAAGCAAAGGATCTCAGAAGCCATAGGAAGTTGGCCCCTTGTCCTCTGAACAGGTAGATTATTAAACGTTAGCATTAACGAACCTTTCATCCGGCTGGTAAACAGTACGGAATGAGAGCGAGCGAGTGCACCACTCACTGGCCTGGAGGAGTTGAACTCGCAGCCTCACCTTAAACCTTCACTCCACAGTTATCATTGTTTGGTCTTTAACATGAAATCTCATAAAGTAAAGGAAAGTTTGTGGTTGTAACATGGCAAAGTGTGGAAATGTTCAAGGTGTTTGAATTGTTTCCCAAGGCACTGTGCTCCTTCTAATTTCAATCAATGCAGGTCTACTGGTAAAATAATGCTGCTACCCGCTTGTGTCACAAGCTACCGTTTGCCTCAGACTGAGGCAGCTGGGAGAAGAAAAAACAAAGCGGTGCTGTGGAAAGGAACACATTGAGGCACATATCTCAAGAGCTCAGCCCATTCCTGGTGAATAATCGATGTGATTTACAAGAACCTTAATCAAAGAAGAATACCAGTGTAATTTAGAGTTATAGCTTATATACCACTGTCATTTACCATTGCTTGCTGTGATAATCATAAATATTATTTCTTAACCGAAATATTACGAAAGGCAAGAAAAGCTTAATTGATTGGCACAAACAAGAAAAAACACCGGTATTGTCCTTCAAACAGAAAGGCATTGGCCGTTTCAGATAAATAAAGTGCTAACAGTGAGGAGTCCGTACATGATTCAACTCTTTTAAACCTTGGAGCCACATGGTTGAGGTCACATAGCCGAAAACGGTGACCATATGACACATCAGAAGGATGTACACAGAGAAGGAATGAGGGTAGAGGTTAGGATTTACAGACTCATCAGAGGTAGCAGACAAAAGGTAAATAAGCTGCTGGAATCATGTTACATTGGTGGCCCTGATGAGTTCAACACTGTCTGAAATAACAGCAAAGCTGAACCACATCCCTTTGCTTCAAACAGCTGTGTGCTTTTTATCCTGTCTCCTCCACTATAAAAGGTCGGGTAAGTGGCTGTAGACCGAGTCCAGCAGCGTCTGGCTGGCTTCCTGGCTCTTTACTCCAGCAATCTCAAAAAGTCGGTCCAGCTTGTCCTCGGCTGTGGGGATCTCTTCCAGGAAGTGCAGCTCCTCGGGGTTCAGGATGTGCAGCATGTCGTCAAAGATGGGCTGCAGGTCACATGGGTCCAGGCGGACCTGCCTGAGAACTGTGTCTTTCTTCTCTGGAGAGCAAAAGGGAGAAATAAAATAAAGTCTGCTCTTATAACAACCATCCTTTCTCCACTTTATCCGCTATTTCTAATTCTACTTGCATGTTCCTTTTACGGACAGTCTCATCTAATAATTAATTTCTTCAAGAATAATCCAAGGGAACATCAAACATTAAATTAATATATCAGTAAATTAAGCTGCCAGCTATGTACCGGAGGCTTAAGTTTGTTTTTTGTTACCCTGTAGTGGAAAGCTATGATTTTTCCCCTTTGCAGTATGAACTGATGTTAACAAAGGTTATTTAAAAAGGTTAAAAAAGGTAAATTAAACATGCCAATACACATGGAACTAAATAAAAAATGTAAACCATGAGAATAGTAAAGTAGAATTTTGACTGATATCTCTAATAACCTCTATTTACAACAGCAGCAGTTGTTACCACTGCTGCTAAAATAGCACATATTCCTGTAATACTGATTACAGGATTTTATTGACATTATCTTCAATTTCTTGTTAGACTACAAAATGCATGTGGCAAAATAAAGAATGGAAACAAAGTGAATTTTATTCTGGTGTAAAATCAACGTATTTTAGCTTTTAACTATGTTTTAATGTTACTCCTTTATTAAAATAGTGCTGAAAGTGGTATGTCACTTGATTATACATGTCGGGGTAATCCTCATGGGTTCTGCTCTTTGAGCAGCTACCTTCTTAAAGCAACGCTGTGTAACTTCTAACCATTAGAAGGTGCTAGACCTGTAACTTCCAGGTTTAGTGCCTCTTGAAATAACTGCCAACCCCAAACTGTCGTAAAGTCAAACAGCTTTTCTCTGTATTTGGAATCTGCTATCAGGGCACTTTGGACCAACAGATTGGGAAGAAGATGGAGTTAATTGAAAAGACAAGCAATCATTCACCCTTCCAGAATAAATCCTACGTCTATGAACCAAAAACATGCTTGATCAGGTAAGAGTGCCTAACAACAGCTTTAGCTAGCTCTAGTGTTTAAGGAGAGCACAATCTGCCGTAAAGGGTCACATGACCCTTAAAGTGATGGATTTGACCTTCTTTAGTTAAAAAGGAGGGTTTTGAGAAGTCAGCAAGCACAAAGCCCCGACTCCTTGGTGAAACCTCATGAGTCTGTTAGGAGCCTCAGTGTGATATTGAATTGCAATCTCAACTTTCAATACAATATAATGTGTCACGGTTTGCATTGTATCACCTGAGTCATCTCCAAGATTAGATCCGTCTTGTCATAAACTGAACTAGAGAAATTAATTCATGCTTTCATTTCTTGTCAGCTGAGCTGCTGTATTTCTGTCCTTCCTGAGATCTACAGTCTCTATAAAAACTGCATCTGCTCCAGAATGCTGCTGCTCGTCTGTTAACAGGAACTAGCAGGTCATAGCACATCACTTTAAATCTCTTCACTGGTTACAAATTAAACAAAACACTGATTTTAAAATTATTTAACTTGTTTGTAACACCTTAATTAGCCTGGACCCTTCTTATAATTCTGAGATGTTGATCGATTCAATAATTTGTTCATTCAATAAGGTCATCTGGAAAACATCTTAAACATCTGTTTTAGCCTTTTACTCATTATGGTCCACTTCTTAGTGTCAACCTTAAGCAGCTTTAAAAGGAACTTTTAATTATATCTTTTTTGGCTTCTTTATATATTATATTTGAATTTATATTTTAGTGTTTGTATTTGTTATTAGTCTTCTCCTTTAGAAAAGACAAAATTTTCAGTTCAATTTTAAATAAAATCTACTTGATCTCTTGTCTCTAATTATTATAGTCTCTCTTTGTTATTTATGTTTTTTGTTTTGTTTTATTATACCTATGTAGTGGTTGTCAAATATTTTCAGTTTTTTTCCCACCCCATTGAGCCTAAAAAAGCCATGTGTCATATGACCTGTCAGTTCTGACCCAAATAGTAACTGGGAAGTTCTACAATTTCTCATCAGTTGTATAAAAAATTCTTAAGGTATGTTGGGCGTGCAGGTGGCGCAGTGTTTAGGTTATAGGGTGTATGGACCCAGGTTCAAATCCAGCTTGTGGTCCTTTCTTGCATGTCGCTCCCCCTCTCTCATACCCCCTTTCCTGCCAACCTACTGTCAGAAAAATGAGCCACTAGTGCCATAAAAACTCAAAAAAAAAAAAAATGCATGAGCTGAAACCATGGAGAACCAATAAATGTGAGCCCCATGAATATAAAGACTGTAATGCCATGGAAAGACCACATGAGGACACCCAAACATAATCTTTTAAGAGTCTTGTTTTCACAGATTTTTTTCAGCACTAGAATAAGAATGAGTGGACAGTTGTGGGAGTCTGAATCATGTGGAAAAGATCTAAAGAATCTCAAACAGCTGAACCCAAAGGATCAGTAGTAACTGAGTATTTGTGCATCATCACACCTCATCGAATGAAATCTGCCATTTCATCCGCTGGAACTTTATATACGTCCAAAGTTGGAAATATGTAAGTTTTACATTTAGGCTGATGTTCATTGGGGTGTGACCTTCTCACTGATGCTTGTGGCATTTACGACATTTACAACCCGCTGACACATTTTCTATGTGGAACTGACTCACAGAAGTGACTCCAAACACAAGTTCTATTATCTGGATACAACCAGTATGTAATGACTAAAAATCATGAGTCATGTTCAGTCAGACTCTCCAATAGTCGACCTTTGTCTAGCAACAGAACCATCTTAGATGTATAAAGGAGTGTTTAAACATTTCTACTTATTTAGAGACCAGTTCTATAAATCATCTCCAAATAATTACCTGTTATGTGATCTAGAATGCATCTGCTGACATTGTTTGAGTAATTGAATTAGTAAAGTAAGCAAACACTTAATCATGTTGGCAGCCCAACCTATAGTCAGAGGCATTAATAACATGTCAAAAGATGACTAAAGAAACGCTGTCAGGTTGTGTATTAAAGTATGAATAATTTACACTCTGTTCCTGCCATGTTCACCTCTCACCTTTGGTAATGAAGGAGCCATTCCTGCTTAGGGCGGAGTCTTTGCTGGACGTGGAGTCACAGCGAAGGAGAGGTTCTGATTCGTCGACGAAGAAGCCTTTGGTGCGGTCCATCGGTGACTGGACGGCGCCCACGCCGTTGGCTCTGCCTATGCTCCCGCTGCTGCTCCCGCCGCTGCT
>JAUZNJ010069453.1:10868-26002 GCA_034780135.1 Jordanella pulchra
GCTGCTCCCGCCGCTGCTACCCGTGCTGCTGGGGGAGTCCAGCAGCTTGTGGATGGGGCTTAGACTTTGGCTTACATTCACTGAGGTCGTCAGCTGGTTGATGTCGAACTGCACACAGGAGAAAGAGAGGAAGAAAACCTTTATTTTAAAAATAAAAATGTATCAATCCGTTTTGTGAATTTGTTCAGTCATATTTGATTATAATTATAAAGGAAAAACAACCGCAACTAATACAAATTTCATTTAGGAGGTATTAGTGAAGGTGCCTTCAAGGGTAAAGAAATGACTCCAAAATGTCCCTGACATGTTCTAACTTTTAACTGTTAGTCTGTTGATCTATCTAGATCAACTAAATCAGCCAGCAGGGAATCATTTTCACCAAACTGTAACTACTTTGTTCCTGCATGTTCTGATTTTTTTCCCTCCTTTTGTTTATTTTACAAACAAGCCATTATATTTCAGGAATCTTGAGTGCAAATCAGGGTTTACTTGTTACTATATATATTTTAATCGGTTTTATTTTGTTATTTTAGAACGTAAGTTTAAAATCATTATTGTTTAGTACTTTATAGTTGTAGTTGTATTCTTAACAATATCTTATAATAGCACGTAATTGAACACTAATATTTTGAATTTTCCTGTGTACTTCATCATTTTTCTAACAAAAACATTGTCGGCCGTCCGTGGGCAACACTGGAGACTAGGGACTAGGTTTTCTGGGGGAAATCCTGAAATAGCTGTTTCACCACTAGATGGCACCAAAGGGATTCCAACACCATCCATGGTTCATGTAGAACATGCAGCAACAGGTATTGATGCTATGTATGTGCCTCCTGGCTGGATGCTTTGGAACAAAAACTTAAAAGTGGATTGAAATCAGTTTTGAATAATGTGTTTTTGTTTATGAAGATATGTTTCATCATAATGATAAAAGTTCACATGTGATTAGATTTGATAAATCATATTCTTGCAGATTTTATGGCACATCCTATTTCTATTTGTCTTGGTTCTGTTTCCTGTTTGTTCCTCAATATATGATGTCTGATCAAAGTAAGAAGACTCCAAGCAAATTCCTGCGGGCAAAATATATTCATGTAATAACATTTCCTTGCAGTAGAGTAGACAAAAGACATAAAATGTCTTAAGGGTTTCAGCTGACATACAAAACATGATGTTCTGTAAAGGAAAAGGTCATATCCATATCTTTGTAGTCCTTATGTTTTAATTTATGACAGTAAGTGGACGCTTGAGAATGTTTCCTTATGACAGATGAAACAAGTTTCAAATTTTATGGGGTTTTTTTTTTGTTGTTACGTTTCACCTATCCGAATCCCTCCTCATCCTTCTTTGTTACCCTTTTTTTTCTCCCTGTCTTTCCATTTCCCCCTGTTTTCCTTCTCTCTCCCCTATCTTTGTTCCCTTCCCTCATTCCCCATTCTCTGTCTTTGAACCTGTGGTTTGAACCAGTAGCGACTGGTTTGGGGATGAGCTCATGAGAGCGCTTCTTGTTTTTCACAACGAAGGCCCACTTGGGATAAAA
The DNA here is from genome assembly GCA_034780135.1 of Jordanella pulchra. Lineage (NCBI taxonomy): Eukaryota > Metazoa > Chordata > Actinopteri > Cyprinodontiformes > Cyprinodontidae > Jordanella > Jordanella pulchra. The sequence continues at coordinate 12,409 of JAUZNJ010069453.1, forward strand.
GGGTGTAGCAGCAGAGGTCATTTCATCGCCAAGATGAAAATGTTTTCTCTGTCGGTGCATCCAGTCTGTAGGAAACTTATGCTTTAAACCTGAGGTGGTAAAATTAGAGCAGCTTTCATTCTTTGTTTCATAACATCTGCTTTGCTGTACTGGTATTCTAATAGAACAAGCATTGCTTTGTTTAACTGGCTGAGGCAAATTTACATCTATATGCCGACTCAGGAAATTGACACACTGAGTGATAAATACGACTGGAAATAATGTCTTTTTCGAAAGCAGCTGTAGGAAAACAGAGGGATCCTTGAGGGCGATAAACAGCAGGGACAGGAAGTCACGAACTCTAGTTTGTGTACTAATCTGTTTCTGATTTGCTGCTAATGTTAAGGGCATGACTTATCTGTCGGTATCCTGAAAAACAGGAAAAAACAGGAAATAAACAATTCTGTTATTAAAAGTCTATAGAATTGTACAAACAAATCGAAAGCAGAAAAAATATTCTTTAAATTAACTACGGTAAGCTGAACTGTTATTTTGAATAATGTAGGTCAATCGAATTGATTCACATGTTATTAACCAACTGGAGGCTGGCGGCGTACTCCACTATGATCTCACGCTTATTACTGACTTAAATAATTTGCTCAAACAAAGAACAGATTCAAGCCGTTAGAGTTTTTTTTTTTCCAGAACAGCAGAAGTGCAAAATTATATAAAGATGACAATTTAAAAAAAAAGTAAAAACAGTTTTCTTTGCTGCCCATTTGTTGGTTCTATGAAGAACATCCAGCTTATTTCATTAAATGGTCATTCTTTGTCATCCTGATGTGTTATTGTTTATGGGTACTTGATTGTAATGTGTGGGTTGAGATAGAGAAATTCATAGATACACTCAGACATTAAGAATACAAAAGACCTAATTGGAAGGCTTCAAATCTTTACAGTCGTATTCTTGACATGTTCGATACTACACTAGTAACAGTGGTCCAAACTTCTTGACTAAACCGGTTATTCCATCACAGAGTTTGTATTTACTTGCTTTTAGTATTATGGGTGGATGGAGTAGGAGTTTGTCCTTAAAACCCCGAAAAAGGTTGCTTTTTAGCCAGTTGTCACCAGACATAAATTGGGAAAATTTCACCTTAAACTTCTCCAAAGACAAGAATACATACGACAATTAAAACTGGTATTATGATACTAAACATCTCTATTCCTTAAATATTCCATATACCGTAAGGGGATCTAAATGCATTTCTAATTTAGTACGTACAAAAAGTTTGATCTGCAAAGATGCAGCACAAATGTTAAGATGCACAGAACAATTGTGGTCTACAGGCAGTTGAAAGTGGTCATAAAAGAAAGATGAGGTTCACAGCCATGAAGTCTGAGGTAATAATGATAAAAGCAATTTAAAAACATAATAACCAGAATACTAATGTCATGTTCCCGGGTCCCTCTGCCTCTGTTGTGGGTTTTTGTTTCCCTTTCTCCACCAGGTGGCTCCAGGTCCCGGATGAGGTGTGGCGCGGCATTTGCTGCACAGCTGTGTCCCATCAAGTCTCATTAGTCGGTGCATGAGAGGAATCCGCTGCTAGTCCATCAGAGCAGAGTGTTTTGCCTGTAATGGTATCACAAAGCCTCCTGAGCGTGTCTCTGTGTTTTCTCGTTCCTCGTTGCCTTGAGCTTACCGATATCTCTGTTTCCCTGTTGCCTTCAGGTGATCCTCCGAACATCTCGGATCCACCAGCCACACCCTGGCTGTTTTGCTGTTCTTAGAGTTCCTCCTCGTGACGCCGTGGAGATTACCCACCTGATGCCCGAGCTCCTAGATCCTACCCTTCCATTGCCTTCGATCTTCTCCTGGTTCCCACAACTGGCAGCCCAAGCACTCTTCTGTGTCTCCGTCAAATCTGAGCCGACCTGTCCGCTCCCCCACAGTGCTTCTCCATGGCCCTGGACCCCCAAAGAGACTTAACCTCCCGGACCTCCCATACTCCCCTCCAGAGATTCAGATCATTCTCCTAACAGTAAGCAAACTTACACCGCCAGTCCAGTTCTCCCGATTCCAACAGTCCTTGAACTCACCGCTTTGCTTCCTCCTTCAGTGATTACTGTTTGCTGAGCCAGCCGGTTCCTGTTGGACTCGTTCTCGCGGCAGTTCCGCCTGCCTTTAGTGAATTTAAGAAATCCATTTAAACCGACTACTCTCTCCTGTCTTGGTGTTCTGCCTGTGGGCTAAACAAATCAAACCATCATGACAACTAAATCTTTTTTATAGAGCACTTTACATAGACAACTTATCTCTCAGTAGTATAAACAAAAGTAATACAAATGAAAGTTGTTATGAAAGTAATAACTAAATAATTAAAGTTTGATATAAAATATATTGTAATATTCAGTTTTTTTATATAAACATGCTACAATATTTAAGTAGTCATTTATTTCAATTTAGTTTAATGGTATAAAATTGTATAAAGACGCTGCATTAATCTATGTTGGCCTGTGTAGATGTTTTGTCTTTATTAATACTATTATATTGTTGCTCACAGTCCAAATACCTTTACATGCACACAAAATCTCTCTTTATCCTCTAATTTTGTACCAATGACTCCTTAGTTATAGCAATAACTACAGATGTGCGTGTGTCAGTTTACACCAGACTTTTAGAAGTACTAAAAAAGGTGCAAAAGCTGCAGCCTTGAGTTTCAGATTCCTCTGAAAAATCCGTTTGCACAATGTAAATGTTTACATTTGCACACCCTACACCCATGAATTTGTGGGCTTTCATCATTAGATTATGATCTACCTTATGAAGAAAACAAACACACAAAAAATGGTTTGTACAAACTGTCTGCTGAACTGCAACTGCAGAAAACTGTATGCCTTCTTTGAAGATCATTTCTGCAAGTATTAACAAGTTTGCAGCTTTTAAAGATGCATAAACTCTCTGAACTTCAGTCCTCAAGTGTGCTATGTTTGATACATAAGTTCTGGAGATGTTAACACCATCAGTGTGGTTTTTGTCCTTTAAAAACCCGACTTAAACAGACACATGTAGTGAACAAAGAATCTATGAAACATTACAGGAACATGTATTGCAGATTAAATAAGTGATTTATCTCATTTAAGTTATTTCTAATGATTTCTTTTCTATTTGTCAGAATGTTTGATGACATTTTAGTTTTAGACAAATTGAACTTCCTGACAATTGTTTCATAGTTTAGGATTTAAAGGGTTGATAACACAATAAGATACTTTGGAAATGATTTAAGATTAAAAAAAAAGGTTCTTTGGAGGTTGTTTAACCAGAGTGCAAAGGAAAGACATGCTGCATCAAACCTTCTACAATTATCTCGTCTCAACCCAGAAAAGATGAGATCAACCACTAAGGGAGGATCAGTCAAAAGTACACGACATTCCCACAAAGAAACCCACAAGTTGCTGAGCTGACAACGTCATAAAGCAGCTTCAAGCAATGATGACTGTCTGAAAAGCTGCCATCAAAGTCGAAGGGGGCTACTTTGAGGCTTGAATATATTTATCATACTTTGGTCTTTACCACGTTTTGCTTACCACTGGCGCTGTGGAGCCTCATTTTCAAACACATTGCTTTTCATGATTGCGTTAATCTACTTTAATCAACTAGATGATGCAGCAGATTACAGTTTATGCGTAATGTTAGACCACAGTGGCAACAGCAGAAGCTTTGTCCTGACTGAGGCGTGACAGGCCACCCAGGCAGAGCCTTTTCTAAATATCTATGTAGTCAGTCTGAGAGTCCCCTTGTAAACCAATGGGAGCACCGCTTCCTTGCACCACTAACCACACGTTGCACATATCGAACTGCAGAGGATGACGAAGCACAGAAGGGGTCACAGAGAGCAACAATAGAACAGCAGTTCTAGAAAGCTCCAGGGCCTGAGTGTTCCTGTCTGTGTGAGCGAGAAAACCCCCAGACTAAGTTGCTGACCGTTGCTTTCAACACAACACAGGGCCTGCTAGGGACAAGACACACACAAATCCCCAGCACACAGCCCATTTACACATACACACTCTGAAGGACTGTGCCAGGGAGGCTCACTTGGCAGAGGTGGCAGACTGCATCAGAGTGGAGGGCAGTAAGAGAAATTTTATGGATATTTCACTTTATCAGAAAAAAAGATTCCTGTGTTCTTCCAAAAGAGTTTTGTTTTTGCCCGAGGAGGACTTAGGCTACCTCTGTGATGTTAAGTTTAGTCCCTCAAACATCCACAATAATGTTGTTAAAATCGATTGTCTGGCCTAATTTATTAGTCTATCATGTTTCTAGAATATTTCAGCTTTTTCTTAAACTAGTTTTGTTTTGGGTGAATATTTTGCTTGTTCTTTGCCATCAAACCATATCTCATGTCTTATAAAGTAATCATTGCCTTAAAATGTGACCGTGTTAAAACGTCGGTGCTGTATTAGGGCTTTAGTTAAAATCTTCCGGAAAATCTGGAGTGTGAAAGTGGCTTTTGTCTGAACTCTTTCTTCCAAACACAAAAGCCTCCTAGAATGTTCTCTCCAGAGGTCTTCCTCCTGTGCAAAAAAAGCAGTGATTCCACCAATCAGCGACTCACCTGTAGGCAGTCAATAAGTGTTGCTGCTTGTGTAACTTTCTACCAAGTGAGTAGGAGACTGGAAAACTGTGGTAAACAAACCATGGCTAACTGCTAATATTTGTAATGCTACACCCACATGATTGGGCATAGTTACAAGTCAAATTATCATGCGTACCCTCACAGGAACAAAGGGGCAGGGTTTCTGATACGTGTATTTGATCATGGTGAACTGCCACAGCAAAACAAGGGAGTCACATGATCACAGTGAATGAAAAATGTGTAACTTAATGTAAAGCATCATATATAGCATACTGTTTATTGGTGCTAACCTAATCATAATCAGAGTTTAAAATGAATTTAAAGCTACAGCTGGTAATCCTGTTCAGAGACACTTTTTGTTATATTAAGTGAAAGGGTCCTTCCATCCTGAGAGTAGTCAGTACCTTATATAATGAGAAAAAGGAACGGAAGAATTCAGACATCTGTGAGAGCCGCTAGCCTCTAAAAACTCTGACCAATCCTCACCATTCAGTCAGAGTGGAAAAAGACAAAACAGATAACTTCATCTCTGTCCCTCCTCCTCACACTCATTAGCCTTGGCCATTGCCGGAATTATTCCCAACAGTCCTTCACAAAGCTCGCAAGGTAAATATTGATAAAAATAACATGCTAAAACTGGTATGGTTAGTATTGCTAAATCTAGCCTCTAGCTAAATCTTGCTCACTCTCCAACAATACCAACCACTGCTTTAAATATCATAAAATGTTAATTTTATTTTATTCTGAAAACCTGAACCTCCAGCTCATGTCTGTTTTACAGGGTAGTGTTTGAAGCTAACTGGTGACTAAAGTTTGCTGTGCTGCTCTCAGTAGTGAGGAGTAACTGGACAGTCCACAGTGGTACCAATTAATGACTTTGCTGCTATATTTGGGGACTTTCAGACCCCTCAAGCAACTTTCTTTTTCAACAAAGTGATAAGACAAATTCAGTGACTTTTCTCTGTGTGTTTGGCAAAAGCAACAATCATTCTACTGAATGCATAACTCATGGACAAAGCTGCTGATGTTTCTACCCAGGATTACAAAGCAGGATAAAAATATAATATAAATTAGAGCTGCAACTAATGACTATTTTGCTAATCGATTAATCTGTCAATTATTTTTTTCAACTAATCGCTTTAATAATAATATTAATTATCCAATTAATAATAATCAGATGGAAAAAGGTTCCTTAAAGAAGATTTTGCCCAGAATTTAAACCAGGTGAAGCTAAAACTCTGCCCTTTGAGGACTTCTGGATACAGCATATTAATGGACTAAAATGTTTTTTCATTTTGAATTCAAAATGTTTGGATGTTCTTTACTATTTTGGTACAAATATGACTCCATGCTTTGAGTGGGTTGCTATTAAATTTAAAGGCATGTTTTAGAGTCCCTAAACTCAAATTAATGATTAATAAATTACCATATTAGTTTTTAACTACTTCAACAATTGATAAATCATGATGAATTACTTCAACCATAATGTAAATACAGTATTTAATCTAGTCCCTTTTTTTTCTCTGGAACTTTTACACCACAATAATTACCTGATCATCACACAGCTTGGAGCACTTATTTGCCTTGTAACACATGTTCCGTTGATTCCTGTCTTTTTGGTCAAACTAGATGTATGCAGTGTGGATTCATTCCTGACCAGAATCAGAAGGGATCCAAATTAGTTTTACTGTCGTTTTTTTTTTCCTAAACATGATTGAATTGGAATTTAAAGACAATATTTAAAAGATAAATTTGTAGAACACCATTATATGACTCCTTTAAGTTATCAAAGCAACATCCCACTTGTGTTCATCATTAAAACCCTGCATGCCTATTTTTTTTTTGCTGTTTTCATTGTTTTTAAAATACTGTTCTCTTGCTTCTACATTTTTCTTTAAAATCTGTTTGAACTGCCTTTATATTTTATTATTTTGAAGAATTTATCATCTTCTGCCTGCCTGACATAAAGAATCTGAAATTTTACCTGTCTTTGGATGAAGAGTTTTCTTCTTGTTGGGTTTAGTTGCTGAATTCAACACCTCAGCAGGACATCCACTTCTCCCTAGACTGCACTTCAAAGGTTCCAGTGATTTCCTGGAAATTATTCCCCTTTTCTTGAGAAAGAAAGGCATGTGGTATCATTTTATTATCCTATGGGGCTTGTTAGAAAACGGACTAAATGGCTGCTAATGGGAACTAAGCCATAAACACTCAATCATGTCACAAATTGCCTTTGATTGTGTATTTGTGTGGTTAAAAGGAAAAATACAATCCCAGCGTTTGAGTCTGTTCATGGCAGACACTGAAACAATACTAAAAGGTGCAACTGAAGAATCAATTTTAGGACAATCTCTATTAGGCACTGACTACAGACATGATTAAGAGGTTTGTAAGCTACGTTTTAAATCTTCATGGGCATCTGCAACAGTAACAAAGTTCAAATATTTTGTTATTTGATAATTACATGAAGGTGATGTTTGGTTTGTGGCATAAAATAACCTTTTATTATTAGAGACTGTCATTAAATCCTATTAAACCTTTTAGGTTAAATATTGATAGAAATGGCAGAATCGTCAAGGAACACATCAGTCTGTTTGTTTCTGTTGGAAATGGTTTAAATGATTGTAGTCTTATAACTATTTTAGTACCAGCAAAGTGTTTCAAATGCAGAGCTTGGAAATATTCTTTAGGTGTTACTCTTTCAGAGAAACAGTCCCACGGTGAAAGCCTCAAGGCTTACAGGGAACAGATACAGAAACCAGGGAAGAGAGGTAATCACATCCGTCTTCAGTCTTACTTCGACTCTCACAGTTAAGCAAAGACAAAAATAGAAATGGCAACCAATAGGCTGAGGCTTCATTCTTGGACTAGGAAAACCACTGATGCTGTGACAAAGCAAAACTCCGTCTCAGATGTCTCTGTTATGTAAGAAGACACATTGACAGGCCGCCCAACAATGCACCACACTGAAATGTTGTACATGAAGTTTTAAAATGTAGGATATGTAGTTTAAAAAAGTTACATCCTAAATAGAAGCGCATTGTTAGAATGATCTGTGTGTGCAGCACACCTTTTATATCTTATGTCTTTCCAAACAAGGAACATGGTTAATTTCTTGTGAAAGCTTAACAGTTATGCTGGTAAGGTCTGTTGCACAGATTTACTTCATAATAAAGTATCCCATCACTAATATGGATGATATCTTGGACTAGGAAAACCACTGTTTGTAGAAAAGAAGGAGATTAATAATTGACTAAAACACGCTACTATTGAAAGGCTTTTAGACATCCACGAATATCCCTCCCTTAAAGTAAAGCACTGTAAAGCACTTTGAATTATCCATGTACTGAATTGTGCTATACAAATAAACTTTCCTTGCCTTGCCTTAAAGGACACTTACCCCTAAATCAACTTTCCTTTTGCTAATAATATGTATAAATATATGTTTTAGGCCCTGGTCTTCCAAGATTCCAAATAAGAGGAGCTAAATTGCACATACATTCTTTTTCTAGTAGATGCAATAATTTGCTTTGTTGCAGGTGATCTACCATGATATGCAAATGATGAGACAGACGAACAGGTTTGGTCAAACAATGATTCAACCAATCAAAACTATTCCCTGCAACTTTATTCACTAGCAATTTTCTTCCCTCTGGTTCATTTGTTTGTTCCTCCCTCTTATTAATAACCTGTATCTTCACGATCATTCATTGGAATGATATTATCTGATAATAATTAAGCAGTGATGAAAGATCATATTAATCTGGGTTGTAAGGGAGCTTTAACTGTGCAGCCCTGACCTTGGAAAGGCTGGTGAAGAGCACTGATTTAATAAAAGCAATAGGATAAGTAAAGAGTGATGACTGATCCAAAATGTCCTTATAGGATTACAGTGCAAGGTCAACACTCCACGGATATGAAAAGGTCACGAGAGTGGGATGGGACATGTGAGTGGTTCATTTTATTAAAGTATCCATGGAACTCGTATCAGCACACATGCACGCAGAAATCGGAACTAAACTGCAATCAGCAACTCTTTTATCTCTTTTCCTTCCAAACTTCACTGCAACACAGACTACAATTAGTGCTGAAACATCAAATAAATCATCTTTCTCAAAGTAGAGTTACTTTAATGTGAGGAATGCAACTGAAGCTTAAGGACTTGCTTCACAGAAAAATCTTTCCTCCCAAATTTGATTTCATTAAGACAGACTTGAAAAGAACAGGGTGTACCAGAACATGTACACTTGATGTTGATAGAGCCTTTAATGGAAAAACCATCATGCAACTGAAGGTCATGCATACTTTTTTCCCCTTGACATCCTGAATTAACCAGATAACAACATTTCAAGTCAGACACAGCAGCAGAAACCCACCTGAGGGTTGTCTTCCATGATACAGCGGATCTTCTCCACCACGTCGATGCGGCGCTGCCGGTGCAGGGCGTTGATCAGCTTGGCCAGGTTGGCCCCGCTGTCTCGGATGGTCCAGTGCTGGAGCGCCGCGTACGCACGCTCGTGATCCGACGAGTAGCTGTTTGAGAAGGCCGCCACCTCGCGCTCGGTGGCGTTGGCCAGTGACTGATAGATGTCGATCCACTGGTTGCCGACTTGGGCTGCAACCAGCTTCAGGATATCCACCCCTGAGGAGAAACACACATGCAGCACGACAAACATTGAAATCTTGTATTTTAAAATGGTGACCATTGAGAAACCAGTACATTAATTGTCAATAACCCATGTTCAAATTATAAGTCCAGTTTCTATAACATAATAAATGTATTAAGAGTTACAGGAGGAAGAGGCCCGGGGAAAGGATTAGCAGGCTGTCTCTCATTAAATATAAGTAAAAGTATGAAACATATGTGTTACCCAACAGTAAGCAGTACTAAGTTTTGAGCTAAAAAGAAGGAGTACAAAGGGTCATCTATCAATTGAAATACTGAGAATGTGTATCGTTACTAACTAAGAATAATGATTTGAAAAAATAATGATTTGCAAAAACATCAAATATGCAAAAATCCAAGAATGCAGAATAAATTAGCCAAACAAATAAAGAAAAACAAAAACCGGATTGGTCACATTGTTTCCATTTAAAAACTGCTCTCCTTTAAAAAGTTACTGAATATTTTTAGTAACATAACATGTCTTTGAAGAAACTGAGGGTGCTTGGTCAAGTGTGGATAACACAGCAACTGACACTTAATCTCAGCTTTAGTATGAAGACAATACAGGAGTTTAGAGATGAGCACCAGTGGCATAAGGCACTGGCCAGCGGTATGCCAAGAATCCCATTCCTGTCAAGAAATGCATCTCTTCACTCAAAGAGGAGCCTAGAATCCAAGTTTAGATTTTGTGTTAGAACATGAAATAAATAAGCCTAAATGTTGATGTTTAATGACTAAAAGTAACAGCTAATGTCTCATATGAACAGCATACTTGTCAACATTGAGTTTTAAAAAACAGGGAGATCCTTGTATCGGCCCACAGGTTCATTATTCATCATTTAGTTCCTTGTATTTTAACCCTTGTGAAGTAACTGTATTCTGAAAATGTTGTTTCTTTGACATTCAGTTAATTGTTTTGAAATACAACTGAACAAAAAGTAGTTTAATTTGTTAAAGTGAGAACCAGAAGGCTAAATAATAAGGCAGTTACTCTCCAATGCATATAGTCTGCAGAATTGTAGACCAAATTAAAAAATGTGATCCTGTGACCCCATCTAAAGGATTTGTTGGCTTCTGCCATGAAAAAATATGGCCACAGCCACTGAATTTCAAATTCATGCAATTGAAAAAGAAAACATATTTTTATGAGTCTCTCGCATCAATTTCCCCTTTCCTGTGAAATCTCTATGAAAATCTTTTCCTATTACCTGCTTGGTTTCTCCCTGCGATAGATATTGTCAGAAAATTACCTTACCCGTAAGGACCCTACATCATTCCACATGATGCCTGGCTTCTGGTCCATCTCCTCCCTGAATCTGCTCTATTATGGTTATAAATATTTAAAAAATTTGGACATTTTGAAACAATATTAGGAAGAAAATTAGTGAAACGTGTTGTGACATGTAAAGCCAATTTGATGTCACAGATATTTTTTAATCTCTTCCCTGATTCTGCTGTATTGTGACCAAAATACTTTTTTTAATGTTTGGAGATTTATTGTGAGAACAGTCTTCACAGAAATGAAAGAGGCTTGGATTTATTCCAGGAATAAAATAACTAGTAAGTAATGCCAGAGAGGTAGTAGCAACCTTTTAAAATATTTTTAACAGCTGAACATATTGATATATTAGCATATTTGACCTTGTCATTATTTAATTAACTAGTCTAATCTGCAAACAACGTTATACAACTTATAGGGTTTGTTTGAAAAAAAAAGCAAGGTTTTCTGTTTCTTGCTGCAGGTTTACTGAACATCCTGATGTTCACGTTTAGCTCTGCTCAGCATCATCTCTGTATCAAACTTCTGTGCAGCATGTGTATGCTCATGGTGTGTTCAAAGACAGCTTGGAAAAGAAGTTACTGCATATTAATAACGGCTTTAACTGTAGTTATGGCTGTGGGACATGTCCCACGTGAACCCTGCGTCCGCTACAGCCATGCATATATTCCCCACAAACATTTTATGTTCACTGAAAAATCGGGAGATTAGCAAGAGAAATAACTGATCGGGAGCACGGCGGGAGATAACATTAAAAATCGGGAGTCTCCAGCATAAATCAGGGGAGTTGGCAAGAACGGAGGATTGTATAGTTATAAGCACTCCTTTAGCTTTGAGCATGGGAAGCATTTATCAGCATGACACTGATCCTGCTGACTACAGAATGAGGCCTGGGAGAGAGAGAGAGAGAGAGAGAGAGAGAGAGAGAGAGAGAGAGAGAGGGTGAGAGAGAGAGAGAGAGCGAGAGAGAGAGAGAGAGAAAGCGAAGCAAACATAAACAAATTCACTTTTGCAGATGCTACTGCAAATACGGACCTGTCTCACATAAAATAACCTATTTAAGAGTAAGTCGACTTTGACTGAAAGTAAGAGAAAAATGAGTTAGTGTTGTATATCCCCCGACATTCCCCATTGGTGCAACGCCCATATCCAAACCCTTCAACAGTAGAAACCTGAGTTGGTGGTAGTCTGTTCATGCATTGAGCACATTAGGTCAAAGGTTTTATGAGGATGGGTTAAAAAAACTCTTCATCTGTTAAATGTGTGCATTGTAAGTTTATAGAGCAGCAAGCAAGTGGTTTCCTTTAGTACTAATTGTAAGAAGACATCATTTGAAATGTAAGGCTTCTACAGAATGGACAGGTTGGTATTTGCCAAGTGTTTAAAACCCCTGCAGGCTTCCTAAGTTCTCATTAAGTCAACTAGCAATATTAAAGGTGGCAGCTTTAAGATCCGGACTTAAATATGGAGTTCCACAAAGTTACAGGGGAAGTTAAAATAACTTTAAAAGGAATTAGAGACAGCTTTTCACAAAAATATAACCCATTTCCCCTGGTAGAGAAGTCACAGATAGTTTGAGTGATATTTCAGGTTTAACTCCCAGTAGGGACCATTAACTGTATATCTTCACTTTCTCTGCCCTTTTTGAGGTTTGGTAACTTTGAAATAAAAGTCATCCCCTGTTCCTCCACTCCAGTGTGAACTTTCTCACCTACTGTTATCCAGGTGCTTGGAACACAAATGTTGACTTATTGATTTGGGGGGATAACACAGAAACTTCTTCTATTTTGTCTGACACCAGTATGCTGGTTGTTACTTATTGTTGGTTATTATTCAGGGCTGTACAGTCGAACAGTGGTTAGTGCTGTTGCAAGAAGGTTCTGGTTCAGTCCCCGCAAACTCCTCTGCTTGTTTGCTTGTTCTCCCCATGCATGTGTGGGTTCTCTCCGGGTACTCCGGCTTCCTCCCACAGTCCAAAAACATGACTGTTAGGTTAATTGGCATCCCTCAATTGTAACTAGGTGTGAGTGTGCAAGCATGGTTGTACTTCTTTGTGTGTGTCTATCTGTTGCCCTGTGACAGACTGGCATCCTGTCCTGAGTCATAGTCTTCCAGAGATAGGCACCGGCCCAACTGCTGACGGATGAATTGGGAGAAGAATGATGGATGGTTATTGTTCAAGGTTAGAAGGCCTCTGAGGACTTCATTAAACAAAGTGATCTTTCCAGGTAGAAGCTGACACTTAATGTAAAGTCATGTTTGATAATGTTTGATTTCACAGACTTCAGTGAAACCCAACCTTTTGATAGGCCTTAATGCAGAGTCGGCAGAGCTTAAGGAGTTTATTTCTGACCTTATCTGACCAATCCTTTAATAGCAAGTACTGAAACTGATACGGGACAAGTCTCAGTGTTAGTTTAGCCAACAAGCATACCATCAGCTTAAAGTCAGAAGGGCGTTATGAGACCTCCACACCAGAGTCAGTCATCTGTACCCTTGTGGACTTTGCTTTGTGTACTAGTTGTTCCAACTGGACTGAACTTAAGTAAAAGAGGAGTGGGTCATACAAAAATACAAAGTACGTGCAAAGTAGATGCAATATCAATATCGGGATCAGTTCTAATATGAAAGAAAATTTCAGAATCAAATATTGGTGAAAATAAACCTGATTTATAGGGGCATATCTATTCAGTCTGTTTCTATAATAAACTTAAGTTCAGGTAAAAATATCTTAAACAGCAGGAAAGATTAACTGTTTATGGCCATCTGTCGTTGATTTACTAGTTACAGTTAATTAGAGTAAAAGATTTCCAGGATGAAATTCCTCCATTTTCATAACTTACTATTTTATGACTTCTGATCTTATTCAAATCTTAAGTTCCCTTTTTGGATTTACGTGTGTACATTCATATACTGTACAGGGGTTTGACAATCAAACACCCCTCATTTTAGTCACGGCTAAATTGGACCAGCCTGGTGGCCAATCTTCATTAATTGCACATTGAACCAATAAGAGCAGAGTGTGAAGGTCCA
>JAUZNJ010069464.1:0-26001 GCA_034780135.1 Jordanella pulchra
TATATATTTATCTTTACTTTTAACGCAAGTGGTGTTTTTCATCATATTGTAACAAGCAACCATTTTTCAGAAGATATGTTTCGTTGGCACCTTTTCTCTCAGATCTGTAAATCATCTAATAAGCTAAAAGGGAAACCAGTGTTGACTGGACACAAAACAGAAACCATATAATAGAAACATTGGAACAGATTGTCACGAAAACACAGTTTATCTACATTTATTGTACTTTAGTCTTTGAAGGAAAGTAAATCTAATGCAATAAAGCAGTATTTAGTATTTTAGGACCAGCCAAGTGATTAAGAACAATTTGTTAAATGGCTGAAACACAGTAAATGATTCATCAAAGAATTGCAATCACTTATGAATGTCAACAGCCTAATTTTAAAATGTATTACTTGCGTTAAACTGATGAAAACATATAGTTAAAGAGTTATTAAGAATGTTAGCTCAAAACTACCTTCAGAATAAAATACAATCTGGGTCGACTATTAGGTCTGCAAAACTGGTGGTACTGTGGTGCCGTCCACGTGACAAAAAAGCAGGAAATGACTATTGTTAGTAGCAAACTGCTTTATTTTCTCATCTCAATGACAAATCATACGCACCTCCTTTTAGGCTATCAGAATCTGTGACATCGCGGTCAAAAGTAGCAGTGGAGATGACCTCCATGATGTTGACTGTCGCCCAAGCAAACGGCATGCGATAGCGACCCAGCCTTTGGCAGAAGGCCTCTGCCTGGTTTTTTAGTTTCTCTAGTTTGTCCTTGTTCTAAACAAAAAAAAGGAAAACAATCCACAACTCATTACTTTTCTATTTAGAGCCAAACATTTAAACCCACAGAAAACATTGATATTATCAAGAGAAGAAAAGAGGAAATGTCAGGGAGCCAGCATCGTTCTGTGAAGTTAACCAGGTGACACAACAAAACAGATCTCTCTGCTACTTTACCTTGGTAGAATCACTCTCCCTCATTGTTAAATAGGGGTCGGCACAGTCGCTGATCTCTCCTTGTTGGAGAACCTTCTCAATCTAAAACACAGACAGGAGGGACACAAGTAATCAGAGAACCAAAGGGAAAAAAAACAATGTTCTGCTTTCAAAGGTGCATGAAGCGGTTATTTATAACCAGGGATCTTTAATGTTATTTTACACAATTATTTAAGGAGAAAGACTTGTTCTTGCCTTGATGACCAGGTATATATCAGGGGAAGGATAGGTGATGGAGAAGATGCCAGATCTAGCCAGGGTGGAGTGATCCATATGTGGAGTGTGAGGTTTCATAAAGTTTCGAAACTGCTCTGAGTTGAGATCACAGTAGAAGTTCTCTGATATCTGAAAGATATAAAGAATGAAACATTGATCTTCTTTCAGAAAGAAGAGTGTTGCAAAGGCTGAAAAAACGCACCACTTTGAAGAAGCTACTGCAAATGAAAGCAGAATCAAAAGTCAGATTGAAAAGCATTGCTGACTATGCACTCTACTGTCTCTTTTCTCCCACTTAAAACAGCCTGCAGGCTGACAGACAACTGTATGTCTTTATCTGGATGAACCCGCTGTGAATCATGTGATCCTATGCACTGCAGGGCTTTTAACCTCCATCCATCCCACTGTACAAACCACAGGGCCTCTGCTGCACTGACTAGAAAAGCACAAAACAAACCTGGCAGTTTGTGAAGTGAAAGCATTAAAATTAACTCTGATCCGGTTACACAGTGTATCATCAAATTATTTTTATTAACCTGTCTTATCAAGCCCCTACCCATAACCGCAAATAGATGCAATTAGTTTTTATGTTTCCTTGCGTTTCAGGTTACATCACAACCACATCTTTAGTTTGTTTCATGCAAAAAAAAAAAAAAAGTTGTTTCATTATTGTGAAGCAGCAGGACAATGATCCTGGTTATTATCTCCAGAAGTCAGTGCGTGAGCAGCAGAGTATGACATGGACAGGTGTCCTGTCTCTCATAGCAAAATAAGTTGTGCTGCATTTTTTTCAGGGTATCAGGTGAAAGTTGATGGACAACTTTTCACACCATTTCAAATCTAAGCCAGCTCACTTCCACAGTTACATGCAACATTCACTCATAAAAAGCTCAAATATGCAAAACGAAGGCCAAGTTTTACCAAGGTTAATATTTAGCATGAACTTCATTTACAAATGACTATTAAAGTGTGATGAAATGAGACGCGTGGAATGTTATAACCACGCTCTTCAATTTGACATCATTTCTGATCAGAGGGCTATGTGTCCGCCTTGCACTAACAAGCTCTGCATTGTCGGACGAAGAACATCTGGTGCTGCTGAATTAGCAACTGCGTAGCATGATCCACCTCCAACGGCCTCCATCAAAACAGCTCTGTGTGAAAACTGCTGTGAAAAAAAACCTCTGAGACATGCTTGATCATTTTTAAATGCTTCATCCCCACGAGTCTGACCTCTGACTAAAGAGAATGTTTACAGGAATAATTAATATATTGTTGGTAAAGTTAATTAGAAAATACATAGGATTATTATCAACAGTGAATAATTGTAAACAAAGATCCTTTCTAGCTATGAAAATGAAGGTACTAGTTGGCGTGCCTGATGTAAAGCCTCTGCCTGTTTTACATCTGCGTATTTTGAAACCCTAAGTAGACTACTTAGTGGGCCAAAGCCTGCCTCTGCACACTCAGAGGGACATTTTTTAATAACCCAGGGTATTAACTGGAATTTTACAAACATCTGCAGCATATTTCAGAAACGTAAAACAGCCTGAGAGAATAAAAAACAAAACCCTTCAACAGCAGCCTATTTCCAATCATGTCACGAGAGACAGAGGCAGGAAGAAAATGAATATCTTCTCTCACAGTGAACATAGGAACACGTTTCATCTCTACAAAGACACTTTTCCTCTCCGCAGCAAATTATATATTAAAAAAATGCAGCCAAACATGAAGTCTATTGAGATAACGTCACTCTTTAGGATTGTTCATATGAAGTGAGATTAAAAACAGCAATAAAGCAGCTTTTCATTGTTTATAATCTTCTTTCTAACTCTAAGTTCCCTCCAGACCTATTTGCACCCTTGAAAGGATGTGTTGATGGAGCCTTAAAAGAAATCCAGTAGCTTCATGTGGCTTTAAAGAGTAATATTTAATATAATGCTTTAAGGCTAAGGTTTACAAAAAACAAAACGAACAAAAAAAAACACACCATTTTAGCTTTTTCTTCATGAATATCTTTTTGCCAATGCAGTTAAACTGATTTCAGATGAAAGAAACACTTTGTGGTATTTGGACATTCAAATTTATAGTTTGTGTAAAAAAACACAATATGAGGCCAAAGTGTAACCAAAGTTCATATGTTATAAGTCTCACAAGACAAACTGGTCTGAATTGTTTTTTGGGTCTTTTTCTTTCAGGGAGGGTATAAAGGTGAAGTGAAAGGATAAAGATGTACAGTTTTTAGGAAAGGTTTATGAACAAAACTCTAAAAACTCACAGCACACATTTATTTTTACTCCGCAGGATCAATACTTTGTAGAAACACGTTTTTGCTTCAATAACAGCTGCAGGTGTTTTGAAAATATAATTTTATCTGCTTAGCTCATCGAGAGACTTGTTCTCATTTTTTTAGCTCCAACTTTTAAATATAACGAAGTTATCAGTGAACACATTTTTTTCAAAACACGCTGTACAGAAATAAACAGGCTTTGATCTTTTGGGGTTCCTTTTTTATCCTGTTGGACGGAAAATGTCAAATACTATTTTCCAAAGATAATAAATATGGAATAAGAACATTGAAACCTGCAGGCAGTGGCTATTATTATTTACCTAACAAAATTAGCTTGTCAGCAGGACTAAAACCACCACATCTTAGGCGATACAAAAAAGATTTTGCTCACCTTTTTCTTCTCTTTCAGGTCATATAAGGCCATGGTGGCAAACATGGGCTCAATGTCAATTTCAAACCTAAAAGTGAAGGAATAAAAATAAAAATACACAAGTATGCCCCAAATGTGGCTCTCTGTTTTTACAGTTAAGCTCAGAATACATTTTATTTCTGCAAACTGTAGTCATGACAGGAAGGAAGCAATTGCCCTACAATGACTGATGACATGCTGAACTGAGCAATCAAAAAAAAAGGGTCAAATGGTAGGTTACCAAACCATTGCAAGTTGAAAGAGCAAGACAGACATTTGGCAGCTGCATAGTGACAGGCACTATTAAAAGTGTAAGAGTTTATGTGCATTTGTATGTATGTCTATGTGTGTGTCATGGTTTGAGGTCTGGCTCTGCCCTTTCAGTTTGCAAGGAAGCAGCACAATTCTGATCAATTTAGACCCCCACATGTCTCAGAGCCATCTAACCTCATAAGGCATTGGCCCTCATAAGCCCTATGATATGAGCAACTGTTGGCTCAGTCTTGCACAATAGACAAAAAGCATCTGACAAAATGACAAAACTATTCTTCCTCCCACAATATAATGAAAATGTATGACAAACTTTATGGCCTGGCATCGGATCAAGATGCGATCTCCAGTGTGCTCTTTGGGGCAGTCAGGAATGGGCCTGATTTCCACAGCGTCGTCCTGGAACAATTCAAAGATAAAAAAACCCAAAACATTAAAACCCCCAGAACCTTAGAAAATGAAAAGCAGATGTAGATAGATCAGGAGAAAGGTTCTACTTTTTGAAAAAGAGTTCTGACAGATTTTTTATTGATGATAAGCTTCTAATGAAAATCAGACCTAAATATTTGATGCCTTGCAGCCGTGGAAATGGAAAAACAACTTAGGACTGGTTAGTCAGAGGCAATACTCATATAAAAGTTTAGACAACTCTCCATTGCATAGCAATAGTCTGATCTTCTATGGTGCAAACAAAACCCTGGTTAATTGCTTTGATTGATTTTAGAGATCAACGGATATCGCTTTTCTTAAGGCTGTTCCCAATACGATTATTCTGACATCAGTCTAACTCATCCTCGGTGTGTGTCGCCAATTTCCTTGAGGCGATATTGCTTTTTCTTCCTCCGTTTACATGGTAAAAAAGACACAAATATGATGACGAATTTCACTCAAGTCTCAGTTTAAACCTAAGACACAGAGTCTAATTAATGAACATATGCATGAATGTGTCGGCCGATACCAATACAAGAAAAAGATGCTAATATTGGCCTCAAATATCAGCCAATGTATCGGCCCGTCTTTTGTTAATTTAGACACGTTTGGAGAGGTAAATACTTAATGCTTTACCTCATCAGGTGGTGGGTAAAGGGCAAAGACCTCGGGGTGTCTTTTTGCATGCCGTGCCTCTTGGTTGAAACGATCCAGCTCCTCATGGCTGCTGAAGGCCAGCAATCCCTCGACCCTCTGGTCGGGAGCAAGGCTTCGCAGGTTAAAGTCAGATGAGGTCAAAGTGCGGCCAGAGTCCTCACTCAGCCCTGCAAGAGTTGGAGACTTGACCTGAGACAAAGAAAGAGGAAGATCACTCAGTGTGAGGCCTGGTCCAAGTGGAAGTAGCTGCATCACAATGAAGTGACAGGAAGGAAAATAACAGAGAAAGACAGGTGCATAAAAATGGACATCAAAGAAGCAGTAAATAATTTGTTATTTTCTACTTATTTCTGAAAAGTGCTTTGAGAGGATATCTGTAGTAAATAGGAGCTAAATGCATTGATTGAACAGAACTGAAATGTTGAGTGTGATTTAGATGTAGAGCAAGAGGCATCTTGAAAGGACTTCAAGCCAAGACTTCCTCTTGGTAGATTTTGAGAATTAGACTAAAAAGTAAAGATGTAAGCGCATTTTACACATTTCTTCTTCTTCTTTTCATTCCTAAACAAAGCCTTAACCACATTTTTATGGAACAACAAGCACTCAAAGGTTGTGTCTCTCTCTTCTCTTTATCTGCCCAACAGGGACTTAGTGTGCCTAATGTCAGGCTGCACCGCTGACCACCTTAACTCTCTGCTGCTTCCTGCTATTGAAATACACTGGCATTACCCTTGACATCAGATTTTAACTGGGCTGAAATCAATCGATAAAAGGCAAAAATGGTTCCTTTTTTTATTGCAAAAATGCCGCTGTAAGATATCCAAGAGCTCCTATTTGTCACCTTTTTGGGGGAATTTTTAAAGCATCTAATTTAAAGCACCAAAAAATATATTTACAAGCAAAAACTTTCAAGCAAAGAGAAATATCTGAGGATGATTGGATCAACTCATGCTTATCAGCACAGACATAAGGTCAGTTACAGCTACTATAACATACCTTTTGTTGTTGACTTTTATTTCCTGTTTTCTAACTTTCTACAGTATAAAATAAGTAATAAAAGCTGGTATGATTCGTGCTAATATCTCATCAGGTAAATAATGGCATCAGTCAATTCTCAAAGCTATAACATTGGTATCATACCGGAAATTAAAGAGTTGTATCGGGACATCCCTTAAAAAGCACTCTGAACCAGATACTGCTCAATGTTTTGACTAAAAAAATTGCTGCCAATTTCCCAACCAAAGGACAGCGAGCATTTCTTTTTTGATATATACCGTTTTCAGTCATCTTTGACGTTGTTTAAATAATAAAAGTCATCTGCAATATCTGAGTAGTTTCAGGTAAAACCTAGTTCAAGTTATCTTAAAATAATACAACCTTCCTAAAAGATTCACTCGTAGCTAAGCCTCCCTCATAAAGTGTGTTTACTCAAGATTTCTTTGAAGCGACATGAGAAATTGCAACAGCAGAACACAAGGCTGCTTTCAGATTAGATTTTCACAACCCTGGGACGGTATCGAAAGAAGATGTTGACACTGAAATTCAAAGATAAAAAATGATTCATAAACAGTGACATTCACCAGTTTCATTAAAATGCTCAAATGAAAAAACAAAAGTGAATGTTCTCTTCCTGACATGGACACCAGACTGATAAGCTATAGGGCATCGCATGACTTTATTTCAGCCATGCTACATGATTATATTCCTCCTTCTTGTCTCTTTTGCTCCCATCATCCATCAAACTCACATCCAGGCTGTTTCACTACAGGGTAGGACTGACCGAGCAGCCACCCTGCTAAAGCTTTACCCCATCAGGGCTCTAAGAGTCCATCACACTGCATACCCAGGGCTTTTGTTCAGGCGTATTGAACCAAGGACAGGGGACAATGATGCTGTTCTTCCCCTCTCTCTCTCTCTGGCATACACATGATGGGAAGCATCAGTAATAGGGGACCTTTGGGTTTGGATGATTAAACAGAACTAGCAAGGAGAGAGAAACAGGGGGTGAAAGTGGGGTTTTAAAGGGAGATGGGTGGCAAGGACTGCCTGAGAGTGGGAGCCAAGGATCTGGTCCCTGTGAGACAGAAAAAAAACAGAAAAGCCAGGACTGGAAAATGGCCTCTAATGCACCAGTGGTGAAATAAGGCAGTGAGCTGAACTGTAAATTATTGGTAAAAATCCCACATTTTGTAAAGTGAAAAATGCAAACCTGTTTCTTTAAAGAGATGTGTGAAAAATTAAGTTGTACTTGATGCAAAGAACGTTAACTAAACTTGAGGGGGGGAACTCTCACACTGGAGGGAGTGATGAGAATAACAACACTCTTGCATTCAGTATTAAAACACCCACCCCCCTCACTTTGCATATTCACGTCTCTTAGGCCTTGATCAGTATGAGCTGCCATACTGCTCTCAGTAAAGAGTCACCAACAAAATAAACTTTAAATAAGCAGAAAAAACTGATGGCCAAGTACGACGTAATTTTCCTGCAGCTCTTTTACAAAAAGAAAAGCCTCATTGCAAGGAGATTTGAAGGATATTCATAATTCCCAACACATTGGTACATCAGAGGAACCAGGATACTAGAATGTGAGAACAGCTTTATGTATTAACCAAAAGCATGAGGAAATCTTTGCTTTCATATATACAGCAATCTGTTCCAGGAAATTCAACTTGATACTCAGAACATTTGTAAAAGAATGGGACACCCTCGGGGGCCCAGTTATCTACACTTTAGTGCTGTGGGAGGATGCCACCAGTTACAACATTTTCCTCGTGTTTAAATGCTGGTGTCATTATAAGAAAGTGGAAAAAAGCCAAGAGGCTAAAGGCAAATCTGGTACAAATAAAATCAAAGAACATGGTTGATGAAAACTAATGAGAATAGTGCACAGAAGCCACCATCTTTTTACAAAGTCAATAGGAACAGACTCCTGAACCTTTAGTGCCTTCAGATTTTCCCAAGAAAAGTGATTATATAGCTATGGGATGGGTTTTAATGGCCAGCAACTACATCCAAGGTTTACCAAGTGAAATGCAAAGGTTGGATGCAGTAGTATGCACTAGGGTATAATATCTCTTTGTCAAATAAATAAGTTTGGTTGTGCAGATGACAGAAGATTTGACTTTGCCTGGATGCATTATGGTTGGTCTAATAATTGCTGCAGGCAGAATGAAAGTTTGGTGTTATTTTTTTAGGAGTTGGGCTCAGCCACTTAGTTACTTAAGAACTCTTAATGTTGAAGCATACGAAGACACATTGCATGATAATTTACACCTCACCTTGGGGGAACAGTATGCACATGGCCCCTTCCTGTTTTGAGATAAATTTGCACTACTGTACATTGATATTTTGTCTGTAATAGCAGAGCTCAGCGAGAGTCATGAAATCTACCCCAAAGTATAGCTAAAAGATCGTTAGCCTTATTGTGCAACATCAGTATCCGACCTATCACATGAGGTTTTTAAAGTGTTGCCAAAAATGCAAATCTTATGAGATGCTTCTACAGAAAACACAAAGCAATTGTAGCTGCAAATAATGGGCTACAATGACACTAAACCCGATAGATTTTCAGTTTGATTACAATCGTGTCTGTGAAGGTAGTTATATGAACACTGTATGCAGTGTGTTTTACAAATTATCTGCTTTGATATTTCTATCTTATCTCTTATTCATTTCTATTTCCTTTCTGCTTTTGCAAACCTTCTCAGTTAAAATAGATCAGTCTTAATAAAAAATAAAAAACATACATAAAAAGGAAGCATAAGCAGAAGAAAATGAAAACAACATTTACATTTAAATTCAACCATGAGTTAAAAAGAAAATTCTAACATAAAAAACAAATCTTGTTTGCATGGTTGGCTGATGGATATATCAACGACTGCATGGAAATAAACTTTAAAACATATAACATTATGAAAACAGCTAATAGATAAAACTTTGGTCATGTCTGGTCAAATGAATGGCAAGCAGTATTGTAAGAGGACATTCTTTGAAACAGTTTTCTGCTTTAAAAAAAGAAAATGAGGTTTCTGATGTGTTTTCAACTGAGACTATCAGACACAAAAAGATGGGAAAAAACATTTGGCCAGATGAACACAAAGTGGGATGAGGAAAAACAGGGAAATAATCAAGGTTAAGATGTTCTGCCCGTCCTATAACGGTACAGGAGGATTCATCACAACCACTTTTACCATCTGGTCGCATCATTTCCTTTTAGGTTAGTCTTGGTTACCATTGCTGTCATAATCCTTAAGGCTTTTTAAAACACTAAATTTGAAAAACACCTAATTACTTTGTATTGATTCAAGCCTACCTGATACAATTTTTAAGATGAGCATAGTCTCTGCTTAAAGATTACATCTCAGCCCAGACACATACATTTGAGAACAAATCTGGACATTAACAGTTTCATTTTTTTAGGCAGCTCAGGTACATTATGGCTGTCAGCAATGTAGGCAAACAAACGAGTGTTTAACTTACAAGTGAAAAGCTTGACTTAATGTGCATGGCAAAATGTAATTATATAAAGAATACATGTTTATGATGACAGGAATGACAGCCATAGTTTTCACTTTGTAGGTAATTTCTTACAGAGTTGACATAAGCTGGACCTCTCCATAGAAATGTATGCATTATTTGGAAGCTTAAACCCAAACTATAATTGCTTCTTTTTGGCATCTGTTAAAGGTATATCCTACAGATTAAAATTTCAAATTCTATAAAAAATAAAAAATACAGGTCTGTTTACCATGATTCATGCCTACCTGACTGATCTTTAGCGAGATTCAGCATTTATAAGGAAACTGTGAGAGCTTTTGCAAGAAAGCAGGCTTACCATGCAAATATATTTACATGCTAGGTGGCCATGCAATAAAAAAGCAGCATTCAGATGCTGTGATGTTTGGAATATTACATTTACATTTCCACAATACATGGAACGTCTCTGAAAAACTGCACACTCTGTTTATTGACAGAAATATAACATACATACATATCACTAATGTCCTTCACATTTATGAGAGAGGTTTTAAATAACCTTCAGTGCTTAATCTATCTAAAAGGCTTATTTAAAATTCACAAGGCGTACATTAAGTTATTAGGCATCTTACTGGTGTTTCTTTGTTTTCTGGTTGGAAATCGGACTCAAAGATTTGTTTTTGCAGAACTTTGTGCAGGCCGACTCGCTCGGAATATGCACTCCAGCCATCTCCCTGGCACCTTTACATGCACAAACACAGACATGAAGGATTAACATGCCTTGTAAGTATGTGATGCATGTCGTTCAAAGATACATTGAGATCACTGGTCCGAATCAGAGTCAAAGGCTTTACCTCCTAGAAACAACAAGCCACGGCTGGGTGTAACTCTTCACGCAATCCCTCACATGTGGGTCTAAATCACCGCTGCAAGAAAAGGACAAGGAGGACAATTAAAAAAAGAATATTGAATCACAAACATGTACCTGGTATGTGGAAACTCAAAGACAAGTGAAAACCTTTCTTTCTATGTCTATGCTTAATCTTTAACCCATGGTCAAGGCGGAGAACACAAATATTTTTGCAGAAGATAAGGAGTAAAAGGATAGTAACAGAATGCAAGAAGTCATTCATATAAAATTGTTGTCTCTTAAAAGATCCCTTTATTTACTGTAAAACTCTGTGGCTATTGTTTAAATGTTTCCATGTTGATTGATATTTTCAGATCTCATAACCCACCCATCCTCTGGGACAGAGTGCCGGATGGTACGGCGCTCCCTCTCCACCTGCTCCACCTTCAGGTCATCGTCAGGGAAATCCCCAAATTCGTGCATCAGAGCAGAGTCTTCACCTCTTAACTGTGACATCAGGAACTCCTCCAGGTCCAAGGGCTCCACAGCGTCATACGTCGGAGGCTGTGGAATGCAAAAGTTATGAAGACGAAGGTTAAGGTGATAAAAAAAAGAGACTGAAAAAATATTGTTTTATTAATAAAACTATCATATGTGAAATTCTTCAAATAAGATTACAGGTTAAAATAATTGTAAATATACATATAGACCATTACGTATGTTCACAAGTTCCACGTGTCCAATCTTTCGAGAGTCAGGCTATTTTGCAAAGAAGAATGGGCAAAGAAGTGTCTACATGAATAAAGCAGACATAAAAAGATCTGGAGTTTTAAAAGTAGGATTTTTATTTTTGAAGTATATCACCCATTGGTCTGAATGCAAATACATGTTTTCATATTCCTAGCCCTAGAAAAAAAAAATCCATAATTTTCCTATCTTTTTAAAGTCATACAACACATTACCAATAAAATACATTGAAGTTAGTGGTTGCATACTGACAAAATGTGGAAAAAAGTTCAGCAATAAAGAATAATTTTCACTGAACTGTAAGGAGTGAAGAAGGTCTGTAAAAGAAAAATAAGCTGTAATGAAGGCAGGACCAAACATGTTGAATCACGACTATTTTCTAATGGCTCATACCATTTTAGAAACAAACACGGATATAAATAGCATCTGAGACACACTGGTTTGTATTAAAAAGGCTGGGCCTTTTTTCCTCATAGTAAACCTATTTTTGGAGAGAAACACTAAGTTCTAACACTTCTTAGATAAATCAAAGGGAAGTCTATGATTGCATCTCAACATACAGTAAAAAAGGCAGAGGTGAAAAGAGTTAAATGCATCAGGACACACTCAATCAAATCCCCAAGAGCAATGGGTTGTGTGTCCATTTCATCATTCAAAAACAAACATTAAAAACACAGAAAGAAAGAGTTGTCAGGTTAAGCTGGTTATACTGGAAAAATGAGGAACCTGCGTGTTGCAGGTATCTAAGAAAAGTAACAGTAAACGGGGCAGATTTCCAATTTGCTAACAGGAAACAGAGCTCACAGCCATATACCAAAACCTCCTTCCAAATGTGGAGAATGATTTACATATGAAATGCACAATGCAAAAGGAGAAAATCTGCTTGAATATTTAAATCAGCTTTCAAAAAACATCTGAGTGTGTAATCGTGCTCAAGCCCAGGCTCCTTCATGGATTGAGCAAAGAGTATTTTTAAAGTAGTTTATGTTTGGGGGGGGGAAGCACAGAGGTATTACTGCACATGTCACGCACACTCATGAGCAGGATGTGCAGAGAGGAGAGGTGGGGAAATCTGCAGCAACAACATGAGTCACTATTCTACGCAACTCTTACGGGCAGAGCAAATTCCGTCTGCCTCCAGACATGTTTTTGCACATCGGCTCACCCTAAAGTGCATTTTTTGCACAACTGATCAGACAAGCACCTGTGCAAGTAAAGAACAAAATAGTAGCCACAAAAATAGAGACCCTATGCAGCCTGAAATCGAGTACACAGACGAAACAACTACACTCTGCAAAGATGTGTGAACCTTAACGAAGTCACAAATTTGGCAGCCTGACTCAGAGCTGCAACAATCATTTCATTTTTAGTGATGAGCATGAATCCCCCCCCCAGCAAAATAAATAAATAACCGAAACCAAACACATGCATGATTTTGATGCTGCTTTGTAAAGTTGGCAAAAGAGAGAGGGTTCATGATGACTATTATATTTTAGCAAAGTTCATTTCCTAGAGCAATTCAGACAGAAAACATGCACTGCAAACTTAAAAATCCTTCACCTTAAGAGAAAAGATAAACATTTCTACAAGATGTAACACAACAAATTGTGCAAAATAAAGACTTTAAATACACAACAGATACGGTCCTAAAACCTGACAAATATTCCAACACTTTACCGTTATGATGAACCGTGTCAAGTGAGATGAAACTATAAACACTACGAAAGTCTACACCAGCAGCACTTTTAAACTGTACAATAAAAATTAACAGACACGCAAATTAAACTCATTCAAAACTCTTAGTAAGTACCTGCGCAACTCAGACGGATATCTAGACTTACCCCTCTCACAACTGAAAAGTGCCACCATAAAGAGGAAGTGTACAAAATGGCGCAGTCCGGATATGGGAACCTGTACTACTGTTCGTTTCTACTGACGCTGATTGCTTTTAACTGAAACTGAACCACAACCCAGTACAAAGATCCTCTTTAAAGTCATCCTCTTATTCCTAGAAGATGGAAACTACAGATGATTGTGTGGTGAGGGACGGGACGGTCAACATCAGGACCAACAGGAGCAAGTGATGGCAGCATCTGCTTACAATTAGCTTAAATTCAAACCCAATCTTTGAAACCACATGCGCTTTGAAGGAAGTGACATCACTGAGGCGTCCCTTTCATCAACCAGCGTTTCACAGGAACAGATTGCATTGGTGCAAGAAAGGTTTGGGGTTTTTTTTGCCTTGAAACTAAAATAACACTCAAGCAGCAACAAACAGAATTACAAACAACTGCAATAAAGATTATCAGTCATTCGTTGCTGAGCTTTCACTGCTGAGCATCAGAAAAACTTCCCTCCGAGAGATTAGAGCATTAAAACCTCTCTCCCACATCCTAAATCCGAACACATTAAACCTTTGCTGCCCCTCCCCCCATAATCTGCAAGGTAAACAGTCCCATTCAGTCCCTGTCAGCAGTCAAGGCACTGACCCATTTCCCAAGCAGGTTAAAGATTAACAGTCTTGGATGGCATCAGGTGGATGGAGAGCAGTGGGTTGAACAGCCCAAGTAGTGCTACTGAAACCATGTCAGCTGAGAGGCAAACGGATCAAAACCAGGCAGCGTTTCAGTCAAGTCCTGCTACAGATATGTCAGGAGACTTAGCACATAAGAGCTTTAGGAGACTTCCGAGTGACAAAAATGTAGAGCAGCAGAGCAGGATGAGATGAGCAGGAAAAGCAGAGAGGAAACGGAAGATTAAAATGCTGGAAGATAGAGAAAGGATTCAGGGGGGAACCACAGAAAAACTAGGAGTGTAATGTGGGAACCAATCACTATACGGAATTAGATTACATCCTCCTGTCGTTCTGCTTAGAAGAGAGAGAAAGAACTATAATAACAACCTGCAATGATGCTATTCACTTTTTTAAAATATGTTTTTTTTTTTGTTTTTGTTTTTTTTTACAAAAATTGCAGTTTATTGAACTACAATAAAATCAAAAAGTTTATTTATATTTCAGTTATTCAGATCAGAAACTGAAACTCAGACACATTGTAATATATTCTGAAGCCTTTTTTTCTAAAAATAAGTAAATTAAAAATATAAAACCAACAGACAAAGGATATTTGACAAAGAAATGCAGAGTACAATGGCCCAATATTTGGTTGTTGCTCCTGCTGGATAAAATACTGCATCAGTGGATCCTAATATAGAGGCAATCATCTTGTGAACCTGCTGAGGGGTT
Organism: Jordanella pulchra; assembly: GCA_034780135.1. NCBI lineage: Eukaryota > Metazoa > Chordata > Actinopteri > Cyprinodontiformes > Cyprinodontidae > Jordanella > Jordanella pulchra. The sequence continues at coordinate 14,579 of JAUZNJ010069464.1, forward strand.
ACAGAAACCAATTTGCATTTACCAAATCTTTTAGCTCATTACCAGTTTTCCTAACGATGCTTCATTTTCACAGTTTTCCAATGAAAATCCATGGATTTTAGATGAAGCATTTTTTTCTTTTTCTATTAATTCAAGGACTGATTTCTGATTGTATGACTTGAAAATAAACATTTGACCAACACCAGCAGATGACCCAACTGCCCCAACCATCATATTCAAGAGGAGATTTACACCCGGAATACAACAAAAAATGTTGTATTCATTAAAATTTCCAAATAAATGTGACTTGTATGTAATCTCCTGTGTGAACATTCATACAATTTCAGTGTCCCGCATGCAGAGTAGAGGATGTAAAGATGTAACAAGTAGTGAGCGTGCTCTAAATTTACAGAAATGAACATGCATGGTAGTGCAGGCTTGCGATTTTTCAGGCCTTCTTTTGACCTGGCCCAGAGCATTAACAATACAGAGCTTTTTATTTCTGATATGATACCGATATTGCAGCTTTCAGAATTGGCCGATACCAATTTTGACTCGATTAGGCTCAAATCACAGCGAATCTTTTTATGAGCAAGTAATTTTATTACTTACTTTTTACTGTAGAATGTTAGAAAAATCTTGATCAAGTATTATTACTAAAACAGGGAACAAAGGTCAACAACAAAAGGTTTGAAAACAACTAACCCATGTAAAGTTAATCAGTAAGTTACAGAAACTTAACAGAAGCAGAGTGTTTCTATCGGCATGAAAATATTGGAGGTTTTAGATGCTGGACAATAAAATCCTATATTAGTTTTTTGGCTGATATCGGGACAATATCTGATACAACTAGAAAAGCACTCAGAGCACAGACCTCCACCAAGCAGCTTGGTTGTTTGTCTGTTTTCAAATTAACTTGAAAAGTGTCAGGTTGATTTTGCTCCAATTTTTACAGAAGGGGTATATTATAACCATAGACAAATGATTACATTTTGGATAACCGTTCTTGCTGCTTCTGCATAGCAAGAGGCAAAATAGTAACCTTTATCAAGTATTAATGATGTACAGGTTGGATGAATGAGACCGGGCCGTGCAGACACAGGTCACGTTTCCATTGATCAGATATGTATTGGATTTAGGATCACACAGCCAAGTGGCCTGGGTTGGCAAAAAAAAAAAAAAAAAAGAAAAAAAAAAAAGTGTGAACATAGTCTTAGATGGGGGCTCTTGAAGCAGTGATTCTGGCTGCAGTTCTCACCTTAAACCTTAAATTGGGCTTTGCCTTTCGGTCTCTTTAAAGGGAGAAATAAGCAATAACTCACTGTTTTAGATAGAAAGACTTATAAAAAAAACAATTAGGAAAAGCACTAAAGGTATCTTCTTAGATGTTTGGATTTCACACACCCTCTTTCTGTGCTGTTCTTCAGTCTCTGTGCTGCGCGTCCATGTATGTTGCTGTCACTTAGAGCTTAGCGACTCCCTGCAAATAAATTGCCACCGAGATAGACGTATCTCAGGTCTGACCAAAGAGGAAAATATTGGTTCTTGCTCCTTAAAGGCTGCAGTTATCCCCGTCATCCCTTTCTTTCACATTTGTTTTCCACTGAACTTGCTATTAATATGTTTAGAGGCCGACTGCTTAACAACAGGCAAGTTGTGGTTGAGGGCATTACTTAGCATTTCTGTATTCAAAATGTTTTTTTTTTTTTTTGTTAAACTGATCTCTTATTGTAGCTCATGAGAAACTAGATTTTGGATCATCATTAACTTTTAGATTAAACATCAGAATCAACAATAATAAACAGTAAAACATATCACTCCTTTTGTGAAGAATCATTTAACAAACTTCAGGCTGAATTTAACAAATGAAATCACATTGGAATGACGTGTGTTTATTTGACACACCTGCATGTTCTCCTCCACTGGTGATGAGTGGGGCTGTCAATGCTAATGCATCTTCTTGTTTTGTGGCAGTTGTTTTAGGAGTTAATTCTAACCTCAGAGACGAGACAGCGCACTGAGTCAGACTTTCTCTAGGCTAAGGACAGCAGAGAGGATGTGAGGATGATATGCTTACAGACATTAAAGCCATTAGGAGTGCTGTATTAAGGACAGATTTTTGCAAACCTTCCCAATATTACAGGAGATTACAGTCTTGGAACATTTAAAGTGTTTTAGATTGTTGATCCTCACACTTCATGAGAAATAGTTGGAAAAACAGCATGAAAGATCAATCATGTTTCGACTTCCTCCATGACATTTTTAAAAGAAACTTCCATGCGATACATTCATACTTTGCGTGAGGGATTGCTTTAAAGTCAATGAATCGATGCAATCGGCTGGTTTTTCTTAGATAGGAAACTTTGAAACAATGCGACTGTATGATTTCGATTGAATTACCACTGTAAAGTGCCTTGAGATGAGATGTTTTGTGAATTTGCGCTATATAACTAAAATGAATTGAACTGATCCCTCAGAGTCAGTTGAATATCTGAGGACATAGATGTAAAAGATGATAGGGGATATTACCTGCATAATAAACTCAAAACGATAACATATTTTTTTCCTAAAGAAGGAAACTTACCACACTGACATAAGCCGTGGGAGAAGAGTTGGAGTTGGAACGGCTGTGATATATACCATAGCTTCCACTAAAGTTTCGTCTCATCTCTGCAGAAGAATGCCTGGAACACAAACAGATTAAAGACATTAAAGACAGTTTAAAATGTTAATTTTACAATCACATGTCCATTTTCAAAATCAGTAAAATGGAAAAAATGGAATTCACCAAAAATCAATATCAGTAGGTTATAGGTGAAAAAAATAAATAGATGATCAAAAGAAAAAAAATGGTCACAAAATTTTAGATTTGTGTATTTCAGATTTGTACGAACAGACTGTACAGATATCTTCTGCACGATTTAAAATATCCCCTATGCAAGAGTGCAACTTCATTTAATAAACTTGAAATGCTGTTTTAATACACACTGGATTGTATCAATTTCATTTGATCATGTTTCAACAATCATGTTTCAGTCAACAGTGAAAAAAAGCTTTCTCTTGTAGAAAATATACCAGCTTTCAAAGAAATTACGATGGGCTGATTTAAGGGTCAGACTAGGCAGGAAATCAACATGACAGAGGAATAAAAGGAGTATTAAGACATGTTGGGTCGACAGTGTTTGTCCGTGTTTTCCTAAAACCCCCCCTCCCAAAGAAGTGAGGAGAACAAGAACTAGTAGACAGTGCCCCAGTTTGTTTCTCACATTCCTTCTCAGAGAGAGTTCGTGGTCTATTCTTCATAATTAATCTACCATATAACTGGAGCCTGACCAAACCTTGTACAACAAACCATTTATTTTGTTTCATCTGAACTAAATAAAATAAAACATTTTGTCTTTAGTGCTTAATGGGTGTGTGTGTGTTGGCATGTCCAAATGTCAGAAACTTTATTGTGAAATATCTACACAGCAAACATTGAAAGGGCAAAGAATTGAGTAAATGGGTCATGCTGCTGGCTGCTTTCCCTGTGGTCAGTCTCATGAGATCTTTAAGATTGTTACAACAGCTCTGTTACTAATTATCTCCACAACCCATAAGCAGCAGAATGTTAGGCGTGTCAAAACAACAAAACTCATGAAGCTGCAGTGAAAGATCACTAAAGCAGCTTCATCCAGATTTCCTTTCAGGCACATTGTTCTATAAAGCTAAATATTGCTCATATCAGGTTTCTCTGCATATTTGTTTGCACAATATAGGTGCTGAACCATCACTGAGTGGGTCCATTTCCTGTTCTGCTGTCCCTATAAATCACATTACAAGCTGAGTCAGTACAGTAGGGTCAAGGCATGGGTGGGTGTTTAAATAAATCTACACGAGGAGCAAAGTCCAGCAGGGCAGTAGAATTTATTCTTACAACCGCACTGTTACTGAGAGATATTAATGAATAAAATAATAAAGAGGTGGTTTAGCAAAGTGGCACTGCAAAACAAGACTATAGCTGTTCTATGGTGTGAAAAGCGACACACAAATTTAATCATAAAGCATTTACATGGGGCACATTACAGCACATAAACAAATTCTTATTTTTCATTCTATACTGCTATATGAATGCCTCAATGCATTGCTGTTATTATTGAGACCAACTATTACACTTTGCAGCTTCCTGTTGAGTAAATGTTCCTTTGAAAGCAGCAGGTTCTGATCCCCATTATTTGTTCTATGCTCTTATATCCTCATTGCTCTGCAAGTCAACCACAATCCTGCTGGTCACTTCACTGGTTTATTGGTTCAGTATGATTGTACCATGTAAAATAGCAGACTGGAAAGTGATTGTAAAGCTTAAATATAATCTCTGTTAGCATAGAAAAAAACTAAAGTCTAACCACACACTCACTTCATCTGCAGCTAAGTTCCAAAATGAACGCTTTGAGTAAGATAATGCATCTCTTAGCCTATTGGGTCAGACATCAGAAGTATTCACACTTCTAGTTGACATACCACATAAATCACAAAAAAATAAAATACATTTAAGTTTGCATTAATGTCAGAAAATATGCAACTGGGAAATTAATTGTATTTGCAATATAATCACAATTTAACAAAATGCAATCTTCAAGTCAGAGAGGCCCTTGTTTTTAGTCTCGTTACATTTAACAAGACTAAGAGACAAATCTTTTCCCACTCCAGCTCTTTAGGTGACAATAATATGTTTTCAGAGGGTTTGGTGCTACAGAAAAACGGAAAGAGAAACTTCCAGCAAAGACGCAGATCCATGCATGCAAGTAGAAGTAAGTACTTTTCCAAACAACCGTTACAGTAAAGTCCTTCATCAATGGACTCTGGACTCTGAACAAGCAAGCTTTCAAGGTAATGAAAAACTGAAACTCTGGAGTGAAACATACATGCTGGTGTTTATTGCAAAGGAAAATCAAAATAAAGTTTAAGAGGTATCATTATTGTTTTGCAGAATACAGATTTTGTAGGGAGCTTAAAGGGGCATTAGATAAAAATCATATTTTATCTGTTCCTTAAATGACTCATATTTGGTTACCCTGCTTTAGATTTATTAAGTTATAAAACTGCTGCTATTAATGTTTTTTTCCGATTTAGTGCATTCAGTTTGTTTTGCTACTGCAAAACCTTCAAACATTGAAAAACCTTTTCTAATCAACAGCTTTTCTTGTTTTAACTGAAGACAGATACGGAAGATCCTTCCTGCCTACAGCTATAGACACCTACAACAACTGGTTAAGAGAAAAAACAAAAATATATGGAGCAACTGCAACATTTAATTACCCCTTAGGACAAATAAAGTATTTTTAATTAATTACCTCTGATAGAAGAAAGTGGGGATCCTATACATACAATTCAAGCCATGAACAAAAACATAATTTAGAGGCACACAATCTAGCAGCCATGCACAGAGGAGGTTGTTAGGTCCCAAACAATGAATGACATAAGGGACCAATCTATAAAAAGACTAGAGAATGAAAACTGTAATCAGCTCTTGCCAGTAGAACCGAGCCGACATTATTTTACCACTGCTAAGCAAACAGCTTGTGACAGCAGGCAACATCTGTCTCTCTCTTCAGCTGGCCTCTCCCCAGGCATCTTTTGTCACATAAACCCTAAGCTTCAGTCGAGGGGATAAAAACAAATGCTCTGGATTTAGTCATTTTACCAAAAGCAACTTGTAGCAAGACTTTTGGGAAAACCATGAGTTCCTGCAAAGAACCAAACCCAGAGTGAAGACCTAATGTCAAGAACTATTTGATCATCACAGTATATGTGGAGCTTTTTGATCACAGAACAAAAGGTCCATGAGCTCTGTGAATGAGGCTTTAACCCACGGCCAAAGAGAGAAAAAAATATGTTTTTTCAAGCTAACCACTTTGGTCTAAAAAAGCTACTCCTTGGTTTTAAACCTCATCAAACACACAACTTTAGGTCTTGGATCTCTGAAAGCGGTCATAGTGGCATTACCTAAAATGCAGACTTCATCACTGTCCTTTCAATGACATGATGTAATTTAGATGTAAAAAATTCAATAAAAAATAATCAGACACATCAAAACATTTAAAATGAATAGATGTTTTGCCAACGCCCATGTTTGTTGTTTCCCCAAGTCTAGATAAAGTATTAGGTCTCTCCACTACAAGATGCATCCATTCAATCAAGTTTCATTTCTACATGTTATGTCTAAAACTCCTGCACTATTTCCTACTTCATTTTAAAATTCTGTACTATGAGCAGTGTGAACTTTTACCACGTGAATCAATAAGATGATCAAAAAGATTGCATGAATCTGATGTTACAGGATGCAGTAAAGAGCCCATAAAACAAAAATACTAGTCCTACAGAAAGGCTACTTACATAAAAAGTTACCTTTAATAACAGCGTTTAATCTGGTTTTAATAAATTAATATAGATTGGTGTCTCCAGAGTTGAAAAGATTGGTAAGAAAAAACAACAACAATCACAACCCAGACAGTAATTCCTAGGGTTCGCAGTTATTAAAATAAACTATTATAATTATCACAGTGAACAACAATATTTTGTATAGAATGATCAGAGAAAGGTAAATATTTATGTTATTTGCAGAAATGGCTTTAATGAGCCACTAAGAGCATCTTGTGAATCATAAATAGTTCCTGCCTGCAAATTCTATTAAACATATCCTGCTTTCATGTGAACATATATGCAGGCCTGTCGAGAGGAGGATTGTTGTTAACTCACCTGCAGACCTTCAACCCTGATAACATGAGATAAGGTTTTTTCATGAGCCACGAATCCCTGACCCAGAGTTCGAAGTAAGCCTTGAGGCCTAAGTGAATTGTTGTCCAAGCTATATACTTGGACCCCCCATCTCTGATTAAAAAATAAAAATCACTGTCTTTTTGTTTATTTACTACTATCTACATAGTTGACAAAGGTTGTGGTAAATATAAGCATCAACCTGTCTTTTCCCATCTGTTGTGGATATTGAGGTACGACTGGCCCAATGCTTCCAGTTCAGCTTTTCAGAACAAAGCTTTGTTTCAATAAAACAATTAACGTTACAGATTGTACAATATATTTCAAGTGACATGCGTGCAGATTCTGCATATCAGTAATACAGCATGTCAGATAGATTTTCTCTGCCCTTGGTGTCCTCGTCTGATACATAGTTTTCATGGCTGCGGTACTAAATCTTCAAATAAAAAAAACTGAGTGGATTGAAGATCGTCATTTGGAAAAAAGACAGAATACAATAACAAGAACTGATATCTTTGTATAGATTTCACTTGAATTAGCATCTCAACATTATATGTTCCTTTCACCATGAAGCCTGTCAGGAACCAACCTGGGTTCACTGATATAGCAAAGCTTTAACATTTAAACTACAGACAGCAAATTACCATGTAGGAACTCAACATCAGTGGGCAAAGTTTTCATATCATTAATTAAAGTGTGGCAGCAGCTTTCAGAGGAATATCCTTAATCTATCCCCAGTTAAACATCAAACTTCAGAGTGATTAGGTTGGATATCAGAACCTGCCTGTGAAATCTAGTCCTGCCACATTATATTTGGACGAGATTGTGACTGAAGGAGGTTTTCCTAAAATGACCCCCCTTCATTTAAGTGGTGAGATTTCTGACATCTCTAAGGATTTATTTCCCACCCAGTCTCATCCAGCATATGTTCTGGTTCTAAACCAACCCATGCTACATCACCATAGACACAGGCAGGGAGCTTTTTGTTATGTCCCACATGGCAGGCCAACACTTGTTGTGTGTGCATATGGTGTGTTCCTGCCAGCATTTTTGGCATTATTCCCAAATCATTCATTCAACTAAATGCCAACAATCACTGCTTGTCCTTCCTTTTCTTTTCTTCAAAAGCATCTCCTTAAATTGCAAACTCTGCTTTAACCCTTGTTCTTTTTATTTATTTATCCTTATTCCACTTAGAACTAATAAATCTGTTTATCGTTTCCTTGAGGCAATAAATGCAGAGACATTGAACATAGTTTTTAAACCACTCCTTTCTCCTTTCACAGAAGTCTCTAATAGCTATTAGTAATGACAAGAAGGGTGTTATAAACACACCTAGATTGAAAAATACAAACTTGCTTGGGAGCATGACTTAAACCTCTCTTTTCTATAAACCTACAGAACTGAAAGTTTAACTTTTGTCCTAGAGGATAAACATAGAGAAGGTAAAACTTCCCTCTATCGAACATTATGTTATACTTTTTCTCATTTTAAACTATACCTTACATACTAATGGAGAAAATGAAAACTGATGACTGGTCTAAACATAAACTAAACAGACAAATGAGAAATATTTTATGGTGTACAGATACTCCTTAAAAATCTAACATCTAAAGTCAGAATGAAAGCAATTAAATATTTTATTCACAGAATTTATTATCTCCACTAATGAGGGTTGCTTTTTTTTAAGAAAGCTTAAAGAAGTTTGTGCTTTAATGTTTTCAATTTCAGAGATTTTTCAAGTACAGATTTTTATTCATCATATAAAATGATACTTTTTCCTCACTTCCAGTTATCTGTAAAACAGGCTCAATATGTGAAATTACAGCAGCCTTAGCGGATTCCTAGTCATCCGCGTCCATATTCGCAAAATAAGCCGAACTTTCTATCTAAGAGTCTTTGTCGATGCTGGTGGATCATGCTAAGCAGGCCTAGATATTAACAATGACCCACCTGTCGTCCTCCTGGGTTGTTCAAGTTTGGTATGTTTGTATTTAGCCACTTGAATCATGATAAGACTGCCAGTGTACTCTTAAGAACAAGGATAAAGGACAGAGTTGTTTATGCTTGAGAGCTGAAACTACAATCCTCTCCCTCAGTGATGGCTTTTCTCTTTCAAAAAGATGCCTTCTTACCCCTCTTTCAAATCATCTGTCCTTTCGGTCCAAGATCTGGACATTCTGGTTGTCAACGGTGTGTCCTTTGTTCTTAAGGTGTCGACAGCTGCTGGTTCTCCTATGCTACCCCATGTGTTTTTGGAGTTGTTTGATTTCTCCACTATAGGAGTCCCAAGCAGACCTCACTTCACTGAACGCAAATAAAACAGACCTCAGCCACGGTTTGGGTGTTGTATCTTTGGGATAAACCAGTTCTTGTCTGAGAGTTAAGGCTGCATTCTAAAATGTACTTATATGTTGGCCAAATACAAAACTCATAAAAGAACAAGGGATCCAGGAGAACAACGGGTGGGTCAGTGATTTGCATCTGAATTGAAATGTGCCTAAGAGGATGGGCCTCGGCGTGCTTATAAAACATCAGTATTCATGCTACAGGTTGCTCTAGTTTGAGGTTTGTCAAACACTGTTGGATAGGAGCTGAAAATGCAATTTAAGCCAGTTCTGTTCAGTTGAATATTACAGTAATTCTGCTCATAAAATACAAATCAGAAATACACCAGTCTCAGATTTTGTGACCCATTTCTGATTATAAAAGAGGTTGAAACATTTTCTGTAAAGCTTTTCATCCTCTATTAGTTTGTTTGCTTAGTTAATATAAATATTTTTTTCAATCTATTAAAATGTAACTATATTATAACAAAACAACAACAACAGAACTTTTGTTGTATCACTTTATATCCGTTACAAGTCAAAATAGAGGTGATGAATTCCTGTCTTCCACACTGTAGCTTTTCAAAACTTTCATTTCAGACCTTCGGAACGTTATTAACGACGTCAGAGGACTTTGTTTTTAGCAGATCACACCAATAAACACAATCTAAGACATTAAAAATGAGTCTGGCACCAATCGCTGGCACTGTTAGAAGTGTCAATATCGGCACAGTTTATCTGGAACCTGGAGTAGCTCAGCTGCGTTTTGAATGCAGGCCAGAAAGGAAGAATAGCCAGAAAAAACAAAACAGTAAGGACACCAAACCAAAGATGAAATAGTTTAAATAATTAATAGTTTAAATTTCCCTTTAATGTAATAAGAATAACAGCTGTAGGATTTCCTGTTATTTGTTGACTATTTTCTAAAATATAAGAGCTAAAATGTGTGATAAATTAAAAGATGTAAACAAAACTATTTGTTTTGACTCATAAAAACAAAAGTCCTGAGGAAATGTTTTCATAAAAGTGTCTTAATTCATATTAAGTTTGTCTACAAGAGGTGTGTTTCCCTAAAGCTTGGACTTCTTCCCCTTAAAATCACAGCTTTCCATTTTTTAATCCAGAGCAATGAGAGTTAAGGAAAACACAGTGGTATAAAAACCAGACAAGTGAGAGGACCAAAGGGATGTCCCCTCTGTGTGTCTCATACTATCATATGTCTCCAGACCTAATGGGTCTAACTGCTATCGGCAACATCACGACTCGACTTCCTCTCAAAGGGAGGCACACACAAACACAGCCATCATTTGCAGGAAACGGGTAGCAGGAGGCTTCAAGAGAAAACTTGGGCCCAAAGGGAGACTTTAATAAAAACTTAAGACAGAGCTTGGACTCGTGTCACGTGAAGCTTGTCAGATTCAAATGTGTCTTCTTCACAGAAAGCACCTCAGCAGCCCAACAACAGACCCGATGGTCATCAGATGACATCTGCTGAAAGCCCAAAGGATGAAACTCAACCCTGCAGCTCCTCTGCACTTAGAAGTATTGAACAATAGGAGCTGGATCCCCACAGCTGTCCTTACACCTGTTACCATATGCTCTTAAATTATATCAGGTTAAAATGGAGATTATTAAACTGCTACCATCTTATCCAGCTAAACTCAACTCCTGCATCATGAAATGTTTTGCATGTTAACGGTCAAACATCTTCTCCATTCCCCTTTTTTTAGGAGTGTATATGAAGAAACACATTTCCTGTCCTAAAACTGAAAAGAGAAGTGAAACTAATGAATGATGGCGTGTTCTCGGTTAGCAGGATTTCCTTCACATAGGACATACTTGATAAAAAGATATGGAGGAAAGGAGCTGCTGCTGAGACTATTGAATATTTATGGCAAATTTAGAAGAAAATGATTGTTTCAGCCTCTTAAGCACAACAAAACCTGCATAGAAAAGGGTGATTTATCTTACTATTCTAAAAGCTGGAGTTTTAACCCATTGCTATTGTTCATCTTTGTCCAGCTGTTTTTGACTGACTAGCTTTTGGTACTGAGATTCTTCTAGTTCCTTTTGGTTTATTTCTAGCAGCCTTTAGACCAGTGTATATTAAAATTAAACCAATGGGGTTTTGTTTATGTCTCCCATCAACTTCAGACATATACAGATAACATTTCTTCACGATGAACAGCTTTACAAGCTTCTGAAAAGGGAAATTCACAATATTTGAGTTAAGCGGAGCCACACCTACGGATGTATTAGAAATACTGCTTCACTGTGTGACATCATGTAAAAAAAAAAAAAAAAAAAAAAAAACAAACACCTTAATCACCCAGATATCAAAAAAAAAAAAAACCCCCAAAA